>SMGT01007231.1:61779-77279 GCA_004794575.1 Lanistes nyassanus
TTGCGTGAAGGAGTAGAGAGAGTAGATCACTAAAATGTACCAGCGGCGTGTGTACACTGTCATCCGCTCCTCAGCCTTTTCGTCACCTGGCTTTCCTTCGACGGGATCCACTGAAGTGTTGATTCCATCCAGATCCGAACCACCCACGGGGCCATTTTTTGTAGTTCCGAGACTGACAGACCCAATCGTTTGTCTCACTTCTGTCTTTGGGTTTTTCAAACCAATCTCCTCGACTTTCTTGTCTCTGTCGACAAACGTTACATCCTGGGAGATTGAGTCTTCCAGTGAGTTCTCGATTTCATCTGTCTTTAAATTTTCTGCGCTGTTCTTGTCGTTGCGAGCATCTCCGCTCTGCTTGTCATTTGCCAAGACCCCCTTTACTTCAGGGTGTCTTTCATTGTTCTCAACCTTTCTTGTTTCATGGTCAGCACCGTTGTGCTCACTGTTTACGGCCCAACCGTTTACAACTGTTGTTGTATCACTGTTGGTACCTTTATTCGCAGTCGTTGATGTCTCACCGCTAGAACTGTTGTTCTTATCATTTATTTTCTGATCGCTGGTAATTTTCGAAGCAAGAACGGTCGGATCGTTTGGGTTATACTGTCCCCTACCCTCCGCTTCACAATGATTGTCGTCGTTTCCGTCGATTTCACTTGCGTGGATAACTATTTCTGGAAGTTCATGGTACGTGGGGTCCGGCATCTCACTGGGAACTGTAGCTGCAGTATTGTCATCGTAATCCGCTGAGCCTTCCATTTTCAAATAGGAAGCTTCTAGCTGTTCACCATTCAGACTGGCAACCGACTTTAAGAGGTACCTTGCTGACTCTGGCAATAATTTGTACCTATAAATCGGTTTCACTATTCTTTTTCAGGCTTCTTGATAACTGGTTTAAATAATAAAGAAATCGTTGCTTTTTAATCGGCTACGTGAACAAATTCGTCCATGAAAAGCTTTCGGTCCAGTTTGACGGAGGCCTGAATAGGATAGTTCTGCTATTGAAAATTATCTGCCACTGTCTGCTGCTGCCTTTGCTGCTCAGAACAGTCCAGAAATGAGTTGTGTTAACTTGAGTACCTGATAGGTAAAGAGCAGCCTATCTAAAAGAGGTGCTAGGTGCAAAAATCTTAATATACACAGAGGCTCTGTAGCGCATGCATACAGTTGTATAGCTCATGTTAATTTGCAGGCCAAGGAGCGTTTATGCGTGTCAAGAGATCGGAAGTAGATATACAAAGTGTACCATCAGTAGAGGACAAAACCCTCTGCAACACGTTGAACTAGTTAACTACTTATCTACATTCAGAACATTCCGTCCTCTTCTCCTGCACCTTTTCCTTCTTTTCCTGTATTACACCGTTGTTCTAGTAGTCGTACCACCGTTTCAACAACTGCCACCATCCTCATCCTCATCTTTATGGTCGTCGTCGTCATCCCGTAAATTCCCATCATACTTTTCTCAAATTAAGTGACAATATTTTATTATACCCCATGGAAAGTATTTATAGCTTCGAAAGCGTTTTGGAGCACACAAGCACACAGACATCTGCATACGCACAAAAACACAATAAAATAAATCCATGGATTTTAATTTTGTTCTTATTTAAATATGAATGAGAGGGTAAGTTTGGGTTCGTGCGGTGGTGAGAGAAAATAACAGCAAGAAATGAGTAGTTTCATGATCACTGTAAGTTGATGTCAGTCATGAAGGATTGTAATGGTAAACTTTTTTTTACACCTTTGTGATAAAACATTAATAAATCGTTTTTAATTTACAGGATTGAGAACCTTCCGTTATCTTGTCTTTTTCTAAAATGCAGCATAGTTAAATGATTCCGCATATGAGAAGACACCTCAAGTGTGTTTTGATCAGGATCAAGCCTCACATACGATTGCTTATATGATTGGAAGACCAGATACGGATGCTCATGAAACCCAGCTGAGGTCTTAACCAAAACTTGTCCATGTCTTTCTGCGTACTTTGTATTGTCGTCCGTAAACTAGAAGATCCTCGTCTTGGCAATATCGGATCCTATCCTACATCCATCAACTTTACTTATCTGTAAGGAGATGGATTGCTGTGCTGCGTGTATGCGCAATGTCACTGCTTTGACCTACTGAAGGGCCCACGCTGTGGTCCATTTGAACATTTCTTTCAGCGTCTTAAACACGCAGCACCTTAAACACACAGCACCTTAAACACACAGCACCTTAAACACGCAGCACCTTAAACACACAGCACCTTAAACACACAGCGTCTTAAACACGCAGCACCTTAAACACACAGCACCTTAAACACACAGCACCTTAAACACACAGCACCTCACATCCAGTTTCAAAAGACAGACAAAAAGAAGACATTCAGGTTTGACTTTACTTTCATCCAGTGATGTGATCAACGTTACGGATACCATAATATAAATACATTTTAATAACCAGAGCGAATTACAAAGCAGACAAAACAAAAAGGAAAGCCGTACATGGTTACAGGCAAGCGAATGCGATAGAGTACATTAATTTTTATTCTTTTGCCCTAGAAGGGCATGGAAAAGGGTACAAAGCAAGCATAATAGAACGCGCAGTGGAAGTACATAGCAAAAAAAAAACCACACACACACACACACACAAAAACAAAACAAAAAACCAAACCAAACCAAACCAAACCAAAACAAAACAAGAAAAGATTGAAAGCACAGAAGCAGATATACATGTTAGTAGACAGTACTGAAAAGGATTATGGGAAATCGCGCTCTTATTAAAGGATTTTTTTTTAGTTTTTATTGTGAACAACGGATGGAATTTGTACGCATTAGTATGTATTCTAAAGTATTCAGGTAAAAGGAGTTTAAGGTAGGATTCAAATTAAAAAGATATTTTAAACATTCTGTAGTTTAAATTCACGTCGTTATTTCACTAAACCAGTTTTGGATGAATTGGTCTTTTACAGCGTTCTGTCAATCTTTGTTTTAAACCAATCGTAGTTATAAGGGAGACTACTCTGATTGTCACAGAAACCGCGTAACTAAGTTTTTTTTTTTTAAAGCAATGAATATACTTTGATGTGTGAATGCCCTTTTCGTGCATTTGTAACAGGACTCTCCAGATAGTACTAGAGAACTTATGTTGGTTATCAGGGCAAACTAATTTGAACCAGAAGCATAGCATCCTGCTCATGACATGGACGTTTACAGGGAACTGACCCAGTTCACTTAAAAACCACGTTTGTGGGGGTAGATTTTCTTGGCCTAAAATGACTTTATAGAATCTTAATTGTAGCTTCAGGGGTAACTGTTTCGCATCCATGAGTCAGTATGGGTAAAAACATTCTATTAAAGAGGTCTGCTTGGATGTCAATTGGTAGCAGGAGCTTTCTGCATTTTTAAGAATGACAACATTGCTCTAGATGTTCTGTCAAATAGGTCCTTCTGTTCCCCTTTTGTCGTCGGCGTAAGGCAGTAGGAACATTTTAAATGCATCAATTTCATTAGAGTCCAAAGCAAGTTGACCAGCAGCTTCAGTGAGCTTCATGAGCCCTGCTTTGGTGTCTTGAATTAAATATTCTTTGAGGTCGCTTAGATAGACTGCGAAAAACAGGGGGCATAAATTTTCCCCTTATCTAACTTCAAGACTGCTTATAAAGTATGTCACGACCCCCCCCCCTCCGTCCATGTGGGAGCACGTGCTTGTGTTCTTTCGCACACCTGTCACTCAGACAAAACTCAACACTGGGTAATATAAATAGGACCCACCACTATTTATTATGACGCCCACTCAAATGCATCTCTAACAATCGAGTTCGCTATACAATCACTTCTCACTAAAGACTAGGTAAATTCAAATAACGAGCCGCATTATCAAGCAAATTTCCCTTACAATACTATCACGACGTTTTATCGTACATAGAACCACATAATAAAAAATAATATACAAATTAGCAGAAGTTTCTAGAGTGAATATATCAGGATTTTACCCAGTAATTCAGCACATACAAAAAATATATTAACAAAAATCCTGCTGATACACAATACCTTCAGTTCAGTGAATGAGGGAGCAGGTAACATCAAACACAGTGAGTACGTTTCATCACGTTCCCCCACATCAGTCACTTCCTCACGTCTTTTCTCTTCAGTTGTGAGTTCACAACTGAACTATTTTCCTTAACTCCTCTCTCAATTTCCTAATGCGTGAGCGAGCTCACCCCTCCCCCGCTGTGCAGTTCGGCTACCTGTTCATCGACTAGTATGGTAAACCGATCTAATCAAAATTCATCTCCACTTGTCACGTGAACCGTGACAAAGTATTTTTGTCATAGCATAGCTGACCTGACCTGAGCGTGTGTTCACCTGGCGGGTTGTCAGTTCTCTCTCTCTCTCCTGTGTTTTCTCCATATTTACAAAATAAGTTTAATTTTCTCTGCTTTGACTTCTGCACAGAGCGATTGAACTTTTTGTGCTGAGCATTTTGATGTAAGTTGTGCAGTGTTTTTGTATATTCTTCACAGTCTAAATCTAAAAAAAGAAAACAGATTCGTCATACTGCTCAAGCATGCAGTCAAACCCCCGCCGTGCAAAGAGAGCATTTGTGTACTCGCCGGCTTCACTGGCTGGTGAAAATAAAAAGACAAAAACTGACGTGTGCAGTCCGGTTGGTGTCAAAACGGAAGATATCGATTGTAATGATGCTGGTGATGATGATGATATTGAAGAAATGCAACAGACAATACTATGCAGAGTAAACCAGGCGCTAACTCAAAGCTGTGTGAGCGGAAAAGTGGACGTCCCTGCTACTGCGACAGACAAAGTCATGAAAGTCCTCGTTTCACAGGCGATACCTGTTGTAGTGACTTCAGTGGCTGTGGCAATTGGGGAGGTATTTAGGAAGATTGTTACACGCATTCCAAGAAGCCAGGACTGCGGTACCAATACGCCAGAGCTGCGAAGAAACTTAATCTTATTAAAATATGAGAACGACAAACTGGAGCAATATACACGCAGGGAGACAGTCCGTATCAACGGTTTACCCGAAGAACCAGATGAGACAGCTGAACGGCTGGAGTGAAAGTAATGAATACAAAAAAGCACCTGAAAACTAAACAAGAATACAGCAAAATATTCATTAAAGACGACCTGACCTCACTGCGCTCTAGAATGCTGCCATATATAAAGGAATCTGGAAAAGCTGGCAAGGTGCACGAGGAAACAGCCTGCTGGGCTCGGTGGAGATCCCGAGCGTCCCATCCGCATAGACAATCCGGATGATCTGTTTAAACTCGGCATTGACTGTGTTGATTTTGAGAGGCTTGGAATCCCTAGCCTTGTCTGTGACATTAACATCTAGTGGGGCCCAGGGGGAAATAGTTTTGCAATTCCTGTACACTTCACAGAAAATTCGGCTACCAGTTCTACAAAGCCAACCTCCGAACGTCTGACTCGCCTGTTTGCATGCAGTTCACCCGAACACCTGCTACCTTCGTAGAAGCTCCAACTCCAGCTCCAACAGTTGATGCAAATAAGTTAACCCCACCGAAACCTGCTACAGCTCCACCGGGACCTACACGCTCCAACCCGCCCCAAAGTGTTACTGCAGAAAATGCTATAGCGATAATTGGTGAAATTCCGAGTGATGCTGATTACGCTTATGATGAACTTAGGTTACCCGCCCCACCCGGCTCACCCTCTGTCACTTATGGACTACCTGTAAACTCTCCAGTAGCAACCATCTCGGATACTTTTGTTCGCCTGCAACATACAGGGGTAAATCTGTCCAATCAAATGAAAGAAATGGTCGCCGCTCCCGGTATCTCCCAGCGATGTTCTATTTCGAACAAGTGGATACCCACCAATGAGTGTGATATCAGTGACGTCAGGGCCGAGTCTTCTGGGTCACACGTGCCGCTCGTGCAAGGTAAACTGGCCTGTGTGAATATGACCCGAACCAGCGTAAGCAGCAACTTGGAAAGGGAAGGTGACGTGAACTCTAGCCCAGAGACACAGTGTTTGACTGAGGTACTACCATTACTATTACAACATGTGGATGTACCCATTTTGCCTACATCAAGCGCGAGCCCCGGTGTGTTACATTGTGTTGACAATATAGATGCAACAACACTTGTGCCATCAGACTCGAGCCATCGCAAGCAGTCACTCCCTATTGACTCACGTAGCCTTAGCATTTGCCCTGGTGTCTCTAGTGCTCATCTCCACCCCGTGAAATTCAATAATACCACAGCTCGTCTGTCCTGCCTTACCCTTAATATCTGTGGTGTTCTACCGAAACTGATGTACCCAGATCTGGTCGAACTGATTAGTGATTATGATATATGCTGCCTGTGTGAAAGTAAACTAGATAATACTGACTCAATCCATATTAATGGATACCTGACATTTTACAAAAATCGCACTAAGTGTGCCAGAAAGTCAGGAGGGGTCCTCATGTTAGTTAAAGAATCTATTGCTTCGTATATTACTGTCTATGAAGAGCAATCCCAGAAAAAAAACGTTGACCATGATTACGTCTGCATACGGCTATGTATAGCGTTGACGTTACCTTTGTTGGAGTTATCTTACGATAATTTAAGCGCTGGTCCTCATTTGTTCTTTATTAATTATAATTTGCACCTTGAGTATTTCATGTATTTGTCCCATGTTGTGTTCGTCTTTGAATCCTAGTTGTCAACACTCGCTTAGTGAGCGGGCTGACTTCATTAACATGGATTCTCTGTATGCACACGTTGTGCACCGAGGGTTAGCTGTGTGAAGACTAGCGCCGTTATAAAGAAAGGGGCGGCAGATCTTTTTGAGGATCTGCCAAGTTCCTTTCCTTCGGCCCTCTCTTTGCTACCTGTTTGGGTACGGTAAGCTCCATTGGGCACATGCGTCTGCATACGGCTATGTATAGCGCTGCCAGTACCTTTGTTGGAGTTATCTTATGCATAGGGTCTTTAACCTGTGTGCTTTCGCATGTGTATTGAAGCTACCAGTGTGAATGTCTTGCCACATGTTTTACATGTATAGAGTCTTTTGCTTGCGTGCGTTCGCATGTGCGTATTGAGGTCACCACTGCGTGAATGACTTGCCATGTTATACATGTATAATGTCTTTCCCCAGTGTGCATTATCGTGTTTTTACTTAGTGTAGGTTCTGTAAATTTTTTGCTACGTCTCAAAATCCTTGTTGTTTACCAGTTGATGTGTTCATTTGTATACTCTTGTTACAGTGCTGATTTACATAATATTCTCCTTTCTTTCACTGTGTTACGGAGTCTGTGATTCTTCGTGTTGTGAGGAGACTGTAGGTGGACGGGGGCTCGGGCCATAGTGTGCAGTGAGATGATTATACATTATAAAGGAATACAGTGATGACGTTTTTCGCCTACACGCGTCGTCCTCTTAGCGGCCGTCGTTTGGAGCGATCACAGGAACGAATCGCAAGGAGTGAAAGCTAGCTTTCATGTGACGACAATGATTGAGGCACAAGGATTAACTTACACTGGGTAATAGTTTTTCCATGGGATTTAAGTGAAAGTGGCGACTGGGTCTGCACATTCTGTTTTCTCCCCACCCCACACTTTCTTCAGGTTATGTATGTTCAGTGCTGCTCCCCATAGTGACTGTCGCTGTGGCAGGGCACTTCCATGTCATGCATAACTTTTTAAAAATCAGCAATTCATTAATGATGGAAAAAACTAAAGTAAAACAGTCATAAAATATCCTGTACTATAACTGAATATCTTAAAAATTAAAAAAACCGTTTCATAATTATATAGATCAAAAATGCAATTTTGTGAAATATTTACAATTACCAGTCGACCTGTTCCTGAAGATTCCAACCAGAGTGTGCTAGTGTCGTTGATGCAAAAACAAATTTTAAAAGCTTACTGCTACTTGCGATGTAAGCCTATGGGCTATGGTAGAAACAGTCACTGTACCAAGTGTTATAAAGAGCACGTGCCTGTGTTTCTAAAAAAAACTTTACCTTAAATTAACTAGACAACAGCAATATCAGAAAATGGCTGCACGTGAAAAGCCGTCGAACCAAGGTTAAAAACGTACAGTGAACAATTCTTGCATCAAATCACTTGAGCCGTGCTGAATATAGCGGGCGGGCTTCTTCCAGTGTCTGCATTCGAACACACGGTACGTCATGACGCATGCCCGTTAAACAAACCTTGGGATTAGGTCACAGTCCTAAGGGAAACATAACTGTCGGATCGAAACCAACACTCCTTGAACTATATGAAACGTCTGGCGGGGAAAATAAGAAATACGATTTTTATTTGGGAATAACAACGCAGTTGAACGTGTGCAGATCTATTTAATTGCCCAGTTTATAGCTGTGGTAGCAAACACTCGCACTGTCCTTTTACATACGGATGTTGACAACAACTATTGTATATTGCTTCTGACTGAACTCAGACTGAGATCAGGTGATTTTAATTGGCACCTCGCGCATTACAGGAGCAACCATTCCTAAGTCTGAGTGACCATGGCACTAGTTATCCGGCAGAACGTTTGGGGTCAGATACTGTATCACACAGAACACTTGGGTTTAAAAAATACAGCGCGCACAGACACACACACACACACACATACGCATATTAGGTGTAGATAGAGGACATTTTCGTTGATGAAAAAGTTCAAAAGGACGAAATGAGAGGAAAAATGGTGTGCGTGAATCCAAGTACATACTGAAAGCTATATATATATATATATGGGAATGTTTCTGCTAGTATTTTTTAAAGTGCCATCGAAGATGTTGGTAGCAATATTAACTGACATGTCTCTGTAACAAGAAGGAAGTTATAAATATGTAAATGATTATTTGGAGTGTCAGGAAAAAAATTCCGGTAAAATAACAGTTCAGCTCATAAATATTGCAGCTTCTTTCGTGTGATTTTCCTCACACCTTGCCAAACACTTCGGTAACGAACAGTTTGATGTGCCTAATACAGCCGTTGCACGACTTACATTCACTAACCAAGCGAGACACACGAACACCTGCATTAACCTTCAGCAGATGAGACAAACGGTAGATGGACGGAGAGAAGTAGCAGCGTGATAAACGTACGTGCTTGTGATGCGCGCTCTGTGCCTGCATCCAGAGACGGGAGAATAGCTGCTTTGTCTGTTGCTGGCATGTTCTTAATTCTTATTAAACCGTTGAACGACCTGATAGTCTTGCGTCACCAGTTTAACAACTATGTACAGCGCCTCCATGTTTTTTAATGTTAGCTGTTCGCCCCGTGTCTTCTCCAGGTACAGTCTACCTTACGTC
Source organism: Lanistes nyassanus (assembly GCA_004794575.1). Classification (NCBI taxonomy): domain Eukaryota; kingdom Metazoa; phylum Mollusca; class Gastropoda; order Architaenioglossa; family Ampullariidae; genus Lanistes; species Lanistes nyassanus. The sequence continues at coordinate 71,052 of SMGT01007231.1, forward strand.
GCCAGGAGACAACGCCCAAGTTCTGGACTCGACATGGTGATGTCAGAACGAAGTCCTCTTTACCGTGCTACAAGCGAAGGTCACGCTTTGGCTTTGGGAGTGAGTCGGGGCTTTGCTGCCCTCGACGCTATGTCCACGCCGGCCACGCTGCTCTCCTGATGCAGTCAGTCCTGAACATGGCCCTCTTCAGTACTGCCGCACTTTAGGATGTATGGCCCCCAGAAAGTGCGTAAAGAGAGACTTGGGCTCCGGGATGGGAATCGGGGGCGACAGCTGAGGGAGGGGTCCTGGAGAAGGGGGAGGTTCGCGTGGGAACAGCAACGTCGACTCCACGGGCAGGTTTTCCTGTCGCCACTCGTGAATGTTGAAGAACGAGGGCTCTTTGCCGAGGGATCTATTTTTCCCTTTCTTCCCCTTCTTCTTTTTCTTCTTCTTCTTCTTCGATTTGTCCTCATCTTCCGACTCCGGTTCAGGTCGGGGCTTGCGGGGCGAGGGCGGGGGCTTTGGAGGATCTTCAAAAATCCTCATGCAGTCCAAGACCTTGGCGTGCAGCAGTTCGTGGAACATGGGGGCTGGAGACGGCGCCAACATCGGCTTCTTTTTAAACAGCGAGTTCGGCAGCTCCACGGCACCCATGCGTCGCATGTACGACCTCATCTCTTCCTCGGTGACGTAAACTGGTCCCTCTTCCTCAGCGACCAGCTGCTGAGCGGCGGCCAGCTGACTTAGTGAAATGATGGCGATGGCGCTAAAAGAGTGACTGGATTCTGTCCCCTCGTGGGGGAGGCCAGTGGCTGTCTCCAGCATTTTCCGTAGGTCTTGCGAGGTGAGAACTTGCGACGTTCTCTGTAGGACTACTCCCTTCATTTGCAGGTAGTCCACCAGGGTGGTCCTGTTCCGAAAAACTAACAGACTTGTTGACGACATGCCTCCGTTTACAGACAATGCAAAGTCTACCAGCTGTTTAACAAATGTTCACGAACTGAGTGTAAACTTGCACACTGTCATGACCGATGTTTTGCCCGATATTCTGGCCTGGGAGTCAAGAGATAAAACCAGACCATACTAAATGTTCACTACGCCTTTAGCCACAGCGATTTGGAATCTGTCCCTGTGGTGCGTGTAGTAACGGAGTTAATGTTGACAGTCTACTACTCCTCAGGCGATTTAACGTTTCTTTTGATGTTCCGAAGACACTCAGAACATAGGAGGTGCCACTTTTTTGATGGTGCGGCCATGGCCTGCCGCGCGCTGCTCCTTCTGGTTGCAGCGCTGACGTGCTGAAGATGACGTCAATTTTCTCAGGTCCTGATTACTGACGTAGATCCGGATAAGGTCTACACGACCAGACCTGGATAGCTTACAGTCCGGACCTGGGTAGCTTACAGACCAGACCTGGGTAGCTTACAGTCCGGACCTGGGTAGCTTACAGACCAGACCTGGGTAGCTTACAGTCCGGACCTGGGTAGCTTACAGACCAGACCTGGGTAGCTTACAGACCGGACCTGGGTAGCTTACAGTCCGGACCTGGGTAGCTTACAGTCCGGACCTGGGTAGCTTACAGACCAGACCTGGGTAGCTTACAGACCAGACCTGGGTAGCTTACAGACCAGACCTGGGTAGCTTACAGACCAGACCTGGGTAGCTTACAGACCAGACCTGGGTAGCTTACAGACCGGACCTGGGTAGCTTACAGACCAGACCTGGATAGCTTACAGACCGGACCTGGATAGCTTACAGACCAGACCTGGGTAGCTTACAGACCAGACCTGGGTAGCTTACAGACCGGACCTGGGTAGCTTACAGACCAGACCTGGGTAGCTTACAGACCAGACCTGGATAGCTTACAGACCAGACCTGGATAAGTTACAGACCAGACCTATGTAGCTCACAGACCGGACCTGGGTAGCTTACAGACCTGACCTGGGTAGCTTACAGACCTGGATAGCTTACAGACTGGACCAGGATAGCTTACAGACCAGACCTAGGTAGCTAACAGATCTGACCCAGGTAGCTTACAGACCAGACCTGGGTAGCTTACAGACTGCACCTGGGTAGCTTACAGACTGCACCTGGGTAGCTTACAGACCAGACCTGGGTCGTTTACAGACCAGAACTGGGTAGATTACAGACCAGACATGCTCTTTCCTTGAGGATAAAACAGCTAGTGGCGTCGTTTGCCACAAGGCCCTGGGAAATGCTTTGCTGCAAGATTCTAGCCGATAAATTTTCTTTACAAGGACGAGAATTTCTTGCACTAGTAGATAAATCACATCTTCACAAGTACTCTTTCTACACTGCTAGTCTTGTATGCTCACATGAAAAAAAGATCACTTTGAAATGAAATATAAGATGTTCTTTTGATTAACGCACACCCACCCACACCCACATAAATATGAAATGTTAAATTTTGTTTATTTCAACATCATTCTTGCACCACAACAACAAACTATGCAGCATCAGTAAATGGTGATAATGAATTACTAACAATAATGTACAACTGTAATCAACGGAGATTAGCCAATCATGATATATCCAAAATATTAAATCATGTACCATTACAGTCCCTTATTGGGGGTGGGGGGTGTCACTGTTTTGGTATGGGCACAGTTCACCCTTGTTATAACAGCTCAAGTTTCTTTTAGTCAGCTTTACATCCTTGTACTGTCTATAAACCATAAATACACACACACACACACAAAAGCAAGCCCTTGCATCTCATCGCTCCCTGTTGTTTTTTTGTGTTCCTACTTCAAAGATAAATGGTTCAAACAACAGTAGCAGTTCAGAAAAGTAAATTCTGCAATAAAAGCCGCATCAGATAAACCCAGTCTGGTTTGTATCAGTTCTCTGCTGAAATACAGTTGATGTTCCTTCAACAAAATGATGTACAACTAACCTATTGACCTTCAAAGACTTGTGCTAGTGACACCAGCCTTGATAGCAATAAAGTCATAGTCTAAAGTACTCGAGATGTTTATCTACACAAACTCAGTTGAAGTAACTGGCTTTCTTCAATCATCTTCATCGTCACTTACAATTCTCTTTGCTTTCCTCAGGGCCACTCGCAGAGGAACGTGATCATCAATGTCCGAGTCATCTGAATCAGGAGGTCCCTGTGTATACAGTGTGGCTGGAAATGATTCTGAAAAATAAAGCAAATTGTAAAGTTTTATACTAAAAGTCTACCCTTAATTAGAAAAAAAAGTGTACGTTTCATACAGACAATAGTTACAGCCTATTCCCACAAAAATTCATGAGGAATTCTAACTGTACCCAGCTGGCATTTTCCAAAGCCCTCACAAGCAATAACCACACTGATTCGAATGAAATAGCATTAATTTCAGGACAGTCCCTCTTCATTGTTAACAAAATGCAAAACGTTTTGGTGGGACAAAATGCAAGTGTTTCAACTGTGCCTACCACTTCTTTTCACTACCAAACTTGGGCCAAGCTAGCAATTACTACCAGCAGCTCTCAAGTGAAAATGAATATCGCAAGTGAAGGTATAACTTTAGACGAAGCACACATACCAGGATGATTTACAGTGGGTCTAGTCAAAGGTACATCGTCACTATTTGCATTATCTTCCTCATCCTTGCCACTGGCGTTCTCAAATGCCCTTGCTGCTGCATTCTTTTCTAAGGTGAAGAAAAAAAAAAGGGAAACAACAGCAAATGACTCAGTCTGTTTCTACAATCAGGGCATAGAATTCCCCAAGTATTAAAGAAAGATGCCTTTTTGCAAAGCGTTTTCCCCCCACAACCCCTAAAGGAACAAATGCAAAAATTCATGAACAACTTTGACTTATTCCCCTATACTATAACTAATCATTATGAGAACTGCACACTTCCAAACATAGCATATTTACATGTGTAACATAATACATTTTGTTACTTTTAAAACTGTTTCTGGAATTTTTTGAAACCAAGGGTCAAAATCACTAACTTGAAATCTGATTGTTGTTATGTAAAAAAAAAAAAAAAAAGAAAAAAAAAAGCAGGGAAAACCTGGAAATATCTGCGCTGTTCTTGAATTTTAGTGCATAAATTACCTCATCCCCCCCCCCCATTCCATTATGCCTTATTAGGAGCTCTGGTAAAAGTATCTGCTTGTATGCTTGTACAAAGCAAATAATCCCTCCACAGTCTTCCCCCCCCCCCCAACTCATTACCTTTTACTGAGATCAATGGCAGACTAGATGTTTCCATGCTGTCATTACTGGCATCAGACTCAAGCAGTGGCCTGTACTTGACTTTCTTCTTCAATGATTTACTGTTCTCGTCCTCCTCGTTAGAGCCTCCACTGAGCTGAGTAGATGTGCCTACGCTGTCTTCATCACCATCCGGTGGAGCACTAGCCTGAGTGGACACTTCCATGCTGTCATCACTGTCATCAGATCCAAGAAGCCGCATGCGTTTGGCTGACCTCTCAGTTGTGGAGACAGCACTGTTGCTCTCCTCATGATCAATGACAAGCCTGTTCTCATCGACATCGCTGATAAAAGACATGCAACAATAAAGAACAACAGTGTCAAAAATACCCCTAACATTTCAGTAATAATCATGACCAAAACTGTCATTGATCTAAAAACCCCATCTAAGGTTTGAGCAATAATAATTACCAAAACTTTCATCAACGTCGTCATTCATCATTGGTTGATGCATCCATTTAACTTCATCCTTATCAAACACTAAAAAAACCAGCATGAATTGTTTCACCTCATTCACAATTGCATTTCTGCTGTAACACCACTCCTAAGACCCATTCTCCCAGTGCATTTTACACAGACCTTTTATAGACAGAAGATAGGAATGTCCACGCAATCCGACCCTGCATCGTATGTGTTCATGGAATTCACTTTTATGTCTCCTTTAAGACTCTAGGACTACATGCCTCTTAATGAACTCCACCCACAAACAGCCTACGCATACTGCACCTTATGCATTGTTGGGTACCAGTGTTTGTCATGCTGGCATACAGAATGGAAAGGTGATCATTATTTTTACCAACACCAGAAACAGCCGCACCTTTCACTATCAGAGTCCATCGTGACCCGCTTGACACGTTTAGTCTGCTTCCTGTGATGCCGTGACTCTGCAGGGGAACCACCAACAGATGAGGCACCAACTACATTCATCTGACCAGAGGATTCACTCGTCAAATCGTTCTCCTCTTGAACTGCCTCCTTTTCTTCTGACCTGGGGAGTGAATGATCCCTTTACATTTTTTTTTGATCTTATAGGAAGTTGGTGAGGATTGTGTGTATGTGTGTGTGTGAGCAAGCATGCATGTATGTGTGTGTATGAGCAAGCATGTGTGTATGTATGAGCAGGCATGCATGTATGAGCAAGCATGCGTGTATGTGTGAGCAAAGCATGCGTGTATGTGAGCAAGCATGCATGTGTGTATGTATGAGCAGGCATGCATGTATGTATGAGCAAGCATGCGTGTATGTGTGAGCAAGCATGCATGTATGTGAGCAAAGCATGCGTGTATGTGTGAGCAAAGCATGTGTGTATGTGAGCAAGCATGCATGTGTGTGTGTGAGAGCAAGCATGCATGTGTGTGTGAGAGCAAGCATGCATGTATGTGTGTGAGCAAAGCATGCATGTATGTGTGTGAGCAAGCATGCATGCATGTGAGCAAAGCATGCGTGTATGTGTGAGCAAAGCATGCATGTATGTGAGCAAGCATGCATGTGTGTGTGTGAGAGCAAGCATGCATGTGTGTGAGAGCAAGCATGCATGTGTGTGTGAGAGCAAGCATGCATGTGTGTGAGCAAAGCATGCATGTATGTGTGTGAGCAAAGGATGCATGTATGTGAGCAAGCATGCACGTGTTTGTGTGTGAGCAAAGCATGCATGTATGTGTGTGAGCAAAGCATGCGTGTATGTGAGCAAGCATGCACGTGTATGAGAGCAAGCATGCGTGTATGTCAGCAAGCATGCACGTATGTGTGAGAGCAAGCATGCGTGTATGTCAGCAAGCATGCGTGTGCGTGTGTGTGTGTGAGAGCAAGCATGTGTGAGAGCAAGCATGCATGTATGTGTGAGCAAAGCATGCATGTATGTGTGAGCAAAGCATGCATGTATGTGAGCAAGCATGCATGTGTGTGTGTGAGAGCAAGCATGCATGTGTGTGTGAGAGCAAGCATGCATGTGTGTGAGCAAAGCATGCATGTATGTGTGTGAGCAAAGGATGCATGTATGTGAGCAAGCATGCACG
>SMGT01007231.1:77679-101877 GCA_004794575.1 Lanistes nyassanus
CCCCCTCTTCTTCCGTTTCTCCAGCATTGCTGTCAGCGCCTCTCTCCTCTGCGCAACAACTGCCTTCCTATCCCCGTTCTTGCTGCTTTTGTCGTCACCTGTCTTTGACTTTTCTTTCCTTTTCCTGTCTTTTTTCTTGGAATCAAAGTCTCTTTTGCCTTTCTTATTTTGTTTTTCTGCTGCCTTCTTCTTTTCTTTTCTTGTCTCCTTCCCAACAAGATTCTCAGTTCTAATCCGTCTGAAGCCAGCAAGTACCTCGGGATAAACAGGCTGGTTTTTGTCATCAAGCATTAACGCCTTGGCGATGTTGTTCAGCTCTGCTGATGACAACTCTGCTGGAATTCTCCAGAACATTTGCTGCACAAAATTACAACCAGCAAGACTGTGATAACCAGAAGACAGAAAATAAGTCTGTAGGATGCTCTTAACTACTTTCATTTAATAAGCATATTTATAAGGCATCAGTACCCTTTCTACCATTAAATTCACTTAGCCCACAATTTAGGTACAAATCACAAAGCCGGAAAACCCTGCTGATCTCTGAGCATGGGAGAGCACGAAGCCAAATATCAAGATAAAGCCATGACTGCAGAAACGTGGCAAAAATGTAGTACAACCAGCACAGGACATTGATGCAACAAGCCCAACCTGTCCACTAGATGGTGGTGACAGCCCAAGACACTGCAGGAAATCTGTAAATACTGGGTCTTCCAAAGCCGTTTCATTGTCTTCGGTCAGCGGGACAATAGGTACTGGATATGATTTTTCTGAAAGAAAAAAGACTCTGTCAACAAATGATCACAAAAGCTGAAATCCCAAGATGATGCACTTATTAACATTTAGCATGCTGTAGGCATATCGATGCAACTAGGGGCTTCTTCTCAAACTCACCATAGGCACATGAATGAGGGTGCTTATATTACCTGCTGGGGGAAGCAGTGTTTTGGTAGGGAAGCCTCACTTTCAATATTGCATACCTGTCTTATGTTTTCCCCATAGTTCTTGGAGAATTATGGCAAATTTCAAGGTCTACACTGTAAACTGAAAAGCTTAAGTCTTTCTCAAATTTTCTTGAAAATAATGTTCCTCTGGTTTACACAGTAAATAACTGAGTGGATACACACATTGGGGTCCGAGACAAATGTCACAACGGGCCGTACCTTAACTTACTGGACTCGACTTCTCCAGAATTACTGAACAAACTTTTATGGTGATCTCATAAATGTAGACTTAATTGAGCAATCGTCACCAAAACCTTTACTGCCTCAGGTCAATGGTTTCTACACCAAAGGGTGATGACGCTATGAAATAATGTGAATAACTAGAGAAATCTACCGAGGGAAAAGATTCTCATACTCTGACACGCTCGCTCAGTCTCACACAGGCATAACACTTCTTGCTCAAGAGCCCCCACCCTCGTAAAAACACAACTGCAGCGAACCGTTATTCAAGATATATTTCAATCACTAACTGGCTCGACAACATCAAGTATATCTACAGATTATTTACAGAGAATCGCCGTGCTCGTGTCTAGGGTAAGACGCTGCCTGATTACGTCATACCACGAGGAATCAGACAAAGAAGATAATCAAACTAAAGCCAGAGGGGAAATCACACTGCAACACGGCCTATGATCCCGCTCTATACACATATACAGTAAGTGACCTACTCTTGTCACTACTGAAACAACTGTTTTACCGCAATACACAGCTCTGAAGCTGTTCAACGACCAAACAATGTAGCTGTGACAACGCAACGACCAGCACTTCCTCTACCTCCTCTTGGTGTACGCCCGGCCTCTAGCTTATGATGTCTCCTGTCTCTGGCAGGATAAAACCACCTATCTTAAACCCGAGTCCCAGACTCTAAGATAAGTTTATGGCAAGAGCAGTCCTTAACTTATAAAGCACATCCAGCAGTCACTTACTCGTCTGTTACGTAGACGTGTCGGCGAAATACTTCCAGTGTATTTAGTGTGAGAACGGGAGCTACTCTTCCGGGGTCCTGGCTAAGATGGCGAGGGGCAGAGGTCCGTGGGTCTACACGTGTCCGCTTCTCTTGGTCTTCCTACTTCATCTCTCCTGTGTCTAATCCGATTCTGAGTCCGTGTGTCCTCTCTCTACCTGCTGTCTGTGTATCCCTCCACGCACGCTTTCCCCACCTTAAGTACTATGCGCCCTGACGCCTTACGTCCACAGGAGCCACCTTATTCTAGTTCAAACCAGTTCTGGCCAGCCTAGGTTGGGTGGAGCTATTAGCCTGGCTATGACGTACCGTCCACCTACGAGGTGTGAAGAGAGGGAAGGGAAACAGGCTTACCTAGGAGTGACAGGTGACAACCTAGGGGTGACGTGACAACAAGGGGGGTAACACACAGAGCCCAACAAGTTCCACAGAGCTGGCTTGCATAGGCGCTTCTGTCTCCTGTTCATGTGCTAAGAAGCCCGGGTAAACTGGTCTTACAAGTGTTCCGGTGACTGAAAGGGCAGGTACAAGTGCTCATGCAAACCATCCCAGAGCACACGTGCATACTGTCTGTGGTTGAGTTTCCAACTGTAGTTTAATTTGAATTTTGATCATGTTTCAAATGGTGTCAAACCCTCCAGCTCAAAAAATTAAGCACCTTGGTCATTACCTAGCATAGGAGACTGATGGAGAAGGAATTCGCTTATGATAAATGGTGATGATAAATATTATTTCTTAATAATTCAGTATTAATAATGGTACTTTTAATTACTTTGTAGTGTTGTATGGTGCGATTTGGGCATTTCAAGCATTTCCTATGGTTTTCTGTTCTAACAGCATGGTGAGCAAAGTCTTATGGCAAGAGGCTTCCGTAGTTTGACAGGTATATCACTTCTTGTGAATCAACAGTGGCTGCTCCTCTTCATGTGGTTTGTTTTTTTCGTCAACATTTCTAACAGCCTTTGACCTACCAAATCTGAACAGCAAATAAGCTTTCCATGATACTCAAAATTCAGGACAAGAGAACAGCAGCTGCAGACAAGACAAGCTAATGACTTTTGTAACAGAAACGATACAAAAAAAGCTTGCAAAAATGAGACACAGAAAGCTTGCAAAAATGAGACACAGAAAGCTTGCAAAATGAGACACATAAAGCTTGCAAAAAATGAGACAGAAAGCTTGTGAAAATGAGACACAGAAAGCTTGCAAAAATGAGACACAGAAAGCTTGCACAAATGAGACAGAAAACTTGTGAAAATGAGACACAGAAAGCTTGCAAAAATGATTAGACACAAAGAAATTCTGCAGACTGTAATTATTCAGACTTTTGACACAATTCATTTACTTACCACCATTCTCCCTGTGCCCTGCGTTCTGACAGAGAAGCCGCTCAATCCAAGTCATCTGTTCTCTGTATCCTAAAAAAAGCCAGAAATCTGCGTTTTATTTGCACAGCGCATGCTGACAGACTTTCAAAATGTGGCATAAACAAAAAGAAAATTGCCTCACTGTAAGAGACGGCACAATCTCAAGCTCCGAACAAAAGTACGGAAACAGAAGAAAATGCAACAAAATCTTAGAAACACACCTTTCTCAAGTACTGTTATCAGCAGCTCCGAAGCAAGTTGCTCTGGAAGAATGCATTCCTTGGTTTTAGGGGAGCCACTACCTTCCTCTTCGCCATCTTCTTCATCTGTTGTGTCATTGCTATCATCATCGTCATCATCAACGCCACTATCAGATGTACTTTCTTCATCTGTGGGCAGCTGGTTCACTTCAAATGTCTCCTCTTCTGCCAGAGGAACAAACAGGAAATTACCAGCTGCTTAGTTTCATTAGGATTAACATGGGTGTGATTAAAAAAAAAATCCAGAAGAATCCTGAAAGTGGGGTCAGTGGTAATCACCTTTACAGAGGCCAGGGGCTGTGCTCTCCTTAAAACTGAAAATTTTTGAATATTTTCACTGTTTCAATGACTATGGATGCAAAAGAAAAAAATTGTACAACAAAGATCAAGCACAGACATCGAAGGAAGTAGGGTTGGGATATATAATATTCACAACTTTTCACGAGGTAGGACTGCATTAAGAGATCCATAAAATGTGCAACACTTTTGTTGTGGGGGTGCTGAAGGGGGGAGTGGGGCAGAGAGAGGGAGGGGGAAGTACACTTGACCTTTTCTCATGATTCCTGATTTCCACCTATATCTGGAAAAGATGTACCAATGAATTAACACTTTAACACTGGTTAATGCTTACACAAGTTAATGAAAGATGTTACCAACTCACTTGAGTTTGCATATTTTCTTTTCAAATTTAAAACAAAAAATCAGATTAAACAGTCCCTTCAAAACTACTTGGATCCCACAAGATACCCCACTACTAACCCCCCGAATCATGTTGTTTTTGACCATCAGGACCCTCTCCAACATCTTCACTTTCATCCCCTTCGCTCCACTTCCTTCCTCTACGCTTGCTGCTGCTCTTCCCACGACGTTTCTTGTGTAATTCAAGTCGGTCGTTAATGAGGCCCAGGGACAGGAGTTTTTCGATCACCATGGGTTTTGAGCGTTTCTTAGTCAACGATGCCAAGATATTTCCCAGAGGATCTGTTTAAAACCAAAAGATCAAAATCTGCACTACATGCATGCTTGGAACTCTGTAACCAAGGACAATACGCACATGGATTCGTTCACAGGTCCATGTAAGTACATCAAAGTGAGCAATATGAAGAAAATTTTGTGTGTTGCCACAAACCAGCTGCTTTGGGGGTGGGGGCTGGCCGAATTAGAAGGGAGTGCATGCTCTTTTAACGCTGTTAACACGTGAGGAAGTTGTTCACAAACACAAAGACACAGCAAATCCTGTAGATCAACAAGAGGAATGTTTAGATATGTGAGATAATGTCAAGAAGCTGGGAAGAATCCATCGCAATAGAAGACTATACTTCACTCTGTATATTACCTGACACTGAGGGGCAGAAGCATTTTTGTTATTTAATGCACAGCAGTACCCGTGTCTTGTTTTAGTTAGGTTCATGAAGAGCAGCCCTCGTGGCCTGTTTGCATTTGGACAAAATGCTTTTCCTCTCTCATAGCACAGCGTATGAGCAACAGTATGCTCCGACACCTTTGTCATATTTCTAGTCAAGCCTCTCTCTCTCTCTCTTTCTTTTCAATGCAAATTGCAAACACCAACCTTCTACATGTCTGTAAAATGCACTTCAGTTGCAAGATATTGACAGTTACAAAAAAAACTACCATGCAGAATATTTCAGTACTGAGTGTGGAATACATTATGGTCGAGGATAACCATATTTGCTCAAAACAGAACAGTTGGCAAGTCTGAACACACTGTGTACAAATGACTATGAATCTGTGCTGGCTTGCATAAGCATTTATACCTTCTCTTCATATGTAAAGGGGTACATAAAATACACAGGGTAAACAGCCCTTATGACTGGAAGTAGCAATATGAAAGCTCGTGCAACCCAGTGCAGAAGTGTTAGCAGATACAATAAAACCCCCCTATTAAGACCTTCCCTATTACAACACCTTTTTAGATCGGACCACAATTTTTTTCACCGATCCATGCTGTTACACTACATCTACATGTACTCTCTATTAAGAGCCCTCTCAGTTAAGTCCTGATTCTGGTGCATTTTCAAAATTCTTACTAATTCTGTGCAGACCAAACATAGTTACCATCTGATTCTTTGTGATCTTCAAAGGCCTTTGTCAGCTCCTCATCATCCTCTTCCAGCCAGGCTCTGAATCACCAGAGACAATGGGAAGGTCACCAGAGACAATGGGAAGGTCACCAGCATGTGCATGAATATGCACACAATGCAAACACAAGATCCAGCTAGATGAATGCTTTGTATCCTAGTCCACTCATTAAGGCAATTTATGACTAAAACACCAAGCCCACAAAATAAGCAATGATGAATATTTAGCTCTTTGCACTTACATGGCATAGATCTATTTTATGACGTTGATGGCATTGGCTTGTTTAAAACAAATTGCTAATAAACTAAGACACATGCAAAATATTCTTTATGTGAAAAGACCAATTCTTCGACTTGAAAATTTTTAAAGAATTGTTATTGGTAAAGTTTAAATATTAGCTGCCGCTTGGTGTTGAATTTGGTTACTGAATGCATGAAATAAAAGAATCTATAGTAATACTAAAACATTCTGCATGTCACTGCTTGCCCACTTTCAAAGTTACTGAACTGTATATTATTATCACTTTCTGACCTTGAATAAAGTCCAAGATTTAGTACATTCTCCAAACTTTCAGCCCTAATTAAATTTAAAATATCTTTTTCTGCCAAACTTGATTGGATTTCAAATTTTCTCTTCTATCGGGCAGCCATTTCTTGTGAGTTATGTAACTGTCCTCGTAAGCAGGTACTCAGCAAAAACTATATGAAAGCCAAATCTAAATTTTAAAAACTTATTTAAGCAGTGCAGGGGACACAAGGATGATAGAGCTTTCCAGCGATACCAGGATGAGTTTCCTTTCACTGTTAAGTGTGTCTGCAGGATTTTTTGAAAATATGCTTCGATGGTAATTGTGACTGTCAAAACTGACATTTCGGCGTGAGCACAAAGAGTTAATAACTGAATAAACAAATGTCAGTGGAAGAAATTTGTGTTCAATGAAACTGAGTTCGGCCTGTTACCCATCCCTTCACATAGCCTGCTGACAAAAAATAAAAGCTACTAAGCTCTGCAACGTTTAGGTCAGTAACAGCTGTATCATACATGTGAGTTTGAGACCAATAAAGATGTCTCAACCACCAAGTGTCAAAATGCTCAACAACTAACCCTTAACCTGATGTGTGTGATCCTTTTTGATTAAAAAAAAAAAAGGTATCTTAGCCATTAGTCTGATTAGATCAACAAAGACACATTCTGTTCGACATGAATTCTGACACATATCCTTACCTGGAACTCACAGCCTTCTGCTTCAGTTCACGTGCACTGGTGATAAGGTGGAGGTTTTTCAGATGGCTGACAATCTGCATGCGTGTCTTTGGCCTTCCTTCCCATCTCTCCAGGATTAAGTCTGCAGTGTCCAGACCTGCAGCAGAAAGGTCACACAATAACAGGATGAAGTATGTTGGCTTCAATCCACTAAACAACAGTGATGGTATGTGCAAGGTGTTTGTCAGATTATTGGTATTACGTTTCCAATCATCTTGCTGGTACCCCTAAACCGAAAACCACATTTCCTTCTATGTACATTCACTGCAGCATTTCAAGCCTTGCACACCTTAACATGCTTGTTTAATTCTGTTAGCAAGTGATCAGCATTGTGGCTTCTTAGATGCCTCACACATCCTGGCACCATTCTCATGACGTTAAGATAAAAACTGACAGACATAAGTGCCTGGGTGTCTCGGTTGTGCAACACTCTGCACTTGAAAGTAAATGCTATTTTCAAGATGCTTCACCTGGGTGCCTGGTGAAGTGAATATCCTCAAACAGCTTCATCAGCTGGTTCTCTTCATCCTCTGTCCAGGTTACCTTGGCTTTGCTGAAAATTATCACAATGGTAGGATAATAACTTACTTTTAAAAGTACAATTTAACCAATATCCACACATGCACACACACACATTCTGTCTACACTGAGGCAAGAAGCAAACATACATATGCAGGTACACATAAAGGTCTGTACCAAACAGGTATGCAAGCATATTACCTAAGCTCTGTAATGTCTATCCCACCACCTGTGCATGCCAAGCGGCATGTAGTGCTGTTACCAGCAGGAGTTTTGTTAGGGTAGTCATGCTTCAAACGGTCGCTGTCTGTGCTGCCTTCTCACCTGGTCTCGTAACCATATCCTTCGGTGATCTGCACAGCTTCTTTCGGCTGCTTCCAGAACAGCATCTCCATAAACACCTTTTTGTTCTTGTCTGCAGTTTCCGCGAAGCGGCGTACCACATGCACGGCAAATTTGTTCATCTCCTGCACAACCCACAAATGTCACACACCCCTAAAATACTTCTTATAAACTCATTATTAAATGTACACTGCCACTTAAAGTAACACCATATATTTTTGGTTTGATACTCTCACAGCAATAAGGTAAAAAGAACCACAAGTAATTCCAAGAACTCTTGTCATTCCTGACAAAACAGGTTGATGCAGGTATAAAGTTTTATGTGACATGTAAAGACAAACCCAAGTGGTTGCTGTTTTTCCTAGTTTTGAGGTTCTTCACAAAATAATGATTCCCAAAATGTGAATGAAAATCTCTTCAAATTTTTGTGCCCTTGCCCATGGGCTGAAATCTTGACAACCTGAGTGTATCCATATTCCAATGTGACCTTATAGTCTCTTGTCTGCGTACATGTTTAAAGAGTTGTACACCAAGAACTGAAAACTACTTGCTCAATATGTCAAAATTTCTCACAATAAGCTTAAAGTATTCATTTAAAAAGTTCTTTGCATTCGAATGGGTCTTTAAAGCCTGGCGATGATGTCCTGGTAAATGAAAAGATAGATTAAGATTTATGCTCAATAGCCTGCTTGAACAGAATGCCTTCCCAGCTGTGACTGTAAGAAATTTCCCGTTCCCACCACTGAATGCAATCATAATTCCAAATTAATGTCTGTTCGTTAAGTTTTAAATGCCACAAATGAAGCAATACATGAAATTTCTGATTAGTGCCATCAAACTATTCAAAGCATTTTCTCATCTTTGATTCAAGCCAACACCAAAGAATCCTTACCTGAAACTTTGAGGACCGGCCCAGTGGCCCTAACATCAAACGCTGGAACACTCGAAACAGCGATGCTTGAAACAGCATGGCAATGTACCCAAGATCAAAGCCAATGCGGTGAAGCATCTTCACAATACAATGGTTGGTGTGCGCTGAGTTCTTCTCAAAGTCACCGGCCAGAAGAACGTAGTTCTTGAGGATCTCTGGCTTGGCGTAGCTGTACAGAGCAAATATGTCAATCATATCTTCTGATTCAATAACACTACAAACACTAGACTCTGCCAGATTTCTTCACCAGTGGTGAAAGTGAGAAAGCCCCCCTCTGTATACAAGAACGTGTGCAAAATGTTGCAGTTGTACACCATAAGATCTATATATATATATACATACACAAATAAAAATCTTAAGCATGATTAGCCATCATAGGAACTCACTTATTGAGATAAGCAGTGAAGTTGAACTCTTGCTCAAAAGTTGATGCTGCAGAGAGTTCTTCTCTTTCTGTTACAAACACAAATAAGAAAGACAGGCACTTATGCATTTTCTTTTGATTTAAGCTGAACTATATTATGAATACACAATGGAGTAAAGATCGAGAGAGAGAGAGAGAGAGAGAGGAGAGAAAGTAGCTATTAAGATTTTGTTTTATTAAAAATAATACATTTCATTCAGAATTTATTTTGCTCTAGGTTTTTTTTTGTGGTGGTGGTGGTGATGTAACATTTTCCATTGGCTTAAAACCGACTATAAAACATGTGCAGACAGCAAAACAGCACTAAGCTGTGAAAAATTTGCTAGTGGCTCCTCAATAAATCCCCATGATCACACCAGTTAATAATAAGAGCTTTCTCGGAGAATCAAGTTTCTAGCAGTAAAGTGATTACAAAATCCTGTGCAGTGACATCAACATGTTGAAGTGTCTGGCACAGAAACCTCAGAAAACCATGATAGCATACAAAGTCATGTAAACACATACCAACACAAAGGCCATCAGACACAAGAACAAACAGTGATACAAGACAGTCCCTAACCTTCGTCTGGTTCTTCTTCTTCTTCAAGCTCTGGAACTGTTTCTGATGACTGCATCTCTTCATTTTGCCTGCCTGCAACTGACCATGCATGTTCACTTATTAAATCCTACACCAACAGCCTAAAAACCTTTTCAGGCCATGGCCTATGATCTCATGTGATCAAGCCAACATATGGGCAGATACAATGTTTAGTTTTCTTGCTCAGCCAAAACAGATCTCTGAATAGCTTGCAACTCTTTTACCTCAGTATGTCACGCAGATAAACAGCCACAAACCTGAGACTTGTCTAAGCAGTTAGCTAGGCCTGTTAGTTTTCTCATCAAAACAAAGTTTTTTCCCCCCATGTTAACTAAGCACATAATAAAACTCTCATATAAAAACTAATGATTATGCCAAAAACTTACTTCTTGCATAAAAATATAGTAACCATATGATATAAATTAATTCATTTATGATTATTAGTGAAGCAAATTCAAGCATTAAATCATCTTGAAGACTACCTATGTACAAACCACACACACACAAAAACAATACAATTTACAAAAATGCAAAACAAATTTGCTAGAAACCCAATGATGCTACAGTAAACTAAAACACTTTATCAGTTTCATGCATCTGACAGTAGTTGCCATTTGATACCCCCACCCACACTTTTCTGACCTATTTACTAATAAACCAGTTTAAAATCACCACCCTGTGAACTAATAAACAAATATGTTTAGACAATGCCTGATGATTTCAAAGTCTCATTTTCACAATTACAAGCAGCAAACTTCCTGAGGTCTACTGTCCTCAGCCTGCCTCGGAAGTGCCAGCACTTGAAAATGTTCTGCTGCTACATGGCTCTCAGTCAACGAGAGTAAAAATATCTGCCACTTGCCCTCAAGGCTCCACAAGGTCAGTATAACCTACGCAGGAAGAGGAGGGGGGAATGCACAAACAATTGTGGGGTGCACAACTAGCCTGGGAAACAATGATGGTACCCCACATGTGACTGCAGGTCTGCTACACCAACTATTCCTCTGCACTGCAGAGCAGCATTGTGTCCAGACTTGACCCTGCTTTTAGTCAAGGACAAGCAGAAAGGAATGAAGCATATTCGTCTGGCATTGATTTCTGAGTTTTCACCTCTGCTTTTGTTCTGTTTCTGTTTTTTTTTTTTTAAACCTTTCAGTAAGTTAAGTTTCAGATGCTAGTCATATTTTGTGAATCATCAGAATGAGAAAGTGGTTAAGCATGCACGTCCCTGTACACAACCCTACAGATCAACGTCCCTGGCTTTGTAAAGGTGAAGGGGGAAGTGGAAGGTTGGAGCTTCTTGGGCAAATAAGTCTTAAATAAAGCCACTGCTGCATCAGGAAGCCAACACAGGTGTAGATACATTTGCCATATGTATACAAAATGACTATACTCTTGTATTTACCCATGATTCTTTAAAAACAAAATTCTGGTCCATTCTTGGAACAATGGTGTGTTGTCTTCTCTATCCAGCTTTCCATCTTGTTTTTCCCTCTCTTTTTTTCTCTCTTGTAGAGAGAATGGGTGGGGGTAGTACCTGAACACTTAACGTTAGCAGGCAGGACGCAGCCTTCCGAATGTTTGGCACTGTCGTGTGCAAAAGCAGCATCTTCCAACTCAACACCTCTTACAGAGCTATGCAAACAACAGAAGTTGAAACCTTGGCTAGGAGACAAACCACAGACCAGGTGGGTTCAGCAAAGAGAGCTGTTTGCTATCCAATATCAACTCTGTGGCCCCCGATCACTTCCTCCCCACTTGAATGAGAAGCAAGTCTGGGCTTCCTGTCTCTTGTTGCTCTCTCAGTCTCTGTGTCTCTCAGCATCCAGGGCTATGGCTCTCCTCTCACTACCGTCTTTGTTCATACTCATGCACCTCAAATAAATAAGCATGTGTCTATGAATATGGCACCCACTGTGAGGTCACGAGTACACTTGCAAAATTCTAAACACAACAGCTGGAAATAGGGGAAGAGGGTGACTCCTAGACATGCACGTACACATGCAAGCATGCACAGGCACACACACACATTCCCAAACTCTTCCCAATAAACAAATATTACACCAATCTGACCTCTGTTGCAGTTGTCGATCTTTCCTCCCCTCTCCCCCCCCCACCTCTCATTTAACACATGAATACACATAATGAGAAAGGGAGGCACAGCAAGGACATAAAAAGAAATGCCAAGTTTAAAAAGCTGGTCTCCTAGCATGGCATGTTGAATTGTCGACGCCAGAAATGTTCAGAAAGCATGAGCATTTATTTGGTGTCATATGGTAATCTTATGATAGGGAGGTATATTTGAACCAAAACCACACAAAATAACCGTCAGTCACAAGACACTCTGGACAGCAGAACTAGATCACCAAGTAATAGCACAGGGTTGTGGTCTCTGGCAAATAGCTGAAAACATTCAAATGAAATAGTTTGCAATAGTAGCGATTAAAGTATTGCTGAAAAGCTTGTTGCAAAAGCACCGCCAAACAAAAGGAAATACTTCATGTGTACTGCAAAGGTTGGGAAAACAGTCTTTGAGTGAAGAATATTCAGTTCTTCGAGAGGAGAGAAAAAAGATGTGCTACACCTGTAAACTAATGTGACGAAGTTTATTCCTAATCACAAATGTGTTGTATTTTTCCCCTGTGTTTCACGACTCATGCTTTTTATTAGCAATGTGAACAAAATATGTTATACTTTTAAAAGGATGGAAAGGTGAACACTGTGCTCCGGCAGAAGCTCAACTTATTATCAGAAAAGGTGGTGGCAATTTGCAAGCCATCTTGAAACTTCACACAAAAGTGACAAAAGCATCAATACTGCAACTGTACAGGTGTCATCATGTCCAGGTGCCAGATGCATGCATTCTCACTTCTTCTCTGGCTTCTGAATGGCATCACATTTTCGCAAGCCTGTCCTGCTGTCTGCACCTGCACTGGAGTCAAGGTGGACTGCTATGGACGAGACCTAGTGGAAATTCCAGCAGACATACCACTAAATGTGGTGCACCTTGACCTCCAGAACAACCACATCAGCAGCCTGAATGTCACCAGGTTGCAGAATTTGTCCAACCTCCAGGATTTCTTGCTGCGCTACAACAATCTCCAGGCTCTGCCTGACGGAGCCTTTAGCAACCTGCACAGCCTGAGACACCTGCAGCTGGGAAACAACCAACTGACATCTCTCAACAAAGATGCCTTTGCCAACCTCCCCAATCTGACTATCTTGGAGGTCAACGACAACCAACTCACATCGATCGATGGTGCGTTTGACAATATTCCCAGCCTGACGCGACTTATTCTGAGCAGAAATGCATTGACCAATCTGACAGACTCTGACCTGGCCCCGCTCACACATATTGTCTACCTCATGCTTTCAGAAAATAAGATATCTTACATCAGCCCAACCTCATTTTATACCTTAAAAGATCTCTCTTACCTGACACTCCGTGACAACCCACTGAGAAATATTGACAACATCCTCAGCCAAAACACTCAGATGGCTTATCTGGACTTAGCTAACTGCAGCCTACAGGCCATTCCTCAAGGATTGCCATGGACAACGCGGTATCTGCAGTTAGCTCAAAACAATATTACAAAAATAGCCAAGGACTCATTTCAGAAGATTCACTATTTAGGAATCTTAATTCTGGATGAGAATCAGATTTCGCAAATTGAGCCTGGAGCTTTACTTCTGCTAACATACCTGCATCAGCTGTGGCTAAATGGCAACAGCCTGGACAGATTTCCATCCCCTATTCCTCCCAGCGTGAACACTCTCTGCATCGACAAAAACTTCATCCAAAATATCACCAACCATGACTTCCCAAGCCATTCCAAGCTCCAGCTGCTGTCATTGAAAGGCAACAAAATAACCAGCTTGGAGCCTTACAACTTTGCCAATCTAGGCTTGCTGCAGAAGCTGTATCTCAGCAGCAACTCCATTGCACAACTGAAGAATCGAGCCTTCCTTGGCCTACGAAACCTGACGATCTTAGACATTGGGAGAAATCCCATCACTCACATTGAGACCAGATTTGCAGCTGGCCTTCAGAACTTACAGGAGCTGGACCTCTCCTTTGTGGAAGACACAGAGCCCATTTTGCAGGGGAATTTTTTACGGGACATTCCGCATGTGACAAACCTGGACCTGAGGTTTAGCCCTTCCTTGGCTAAGAATATCATGGGATCTGTGGAGACAGTCAAATCTCTTTACAATCTCCAAACTCTCAACCTCATGGACAATCAGCTACAGACACTGGAGTTGGATCTGCCACGTTTCTTCCCACATCTCCACACCATCAAGCTCTCAGGAAACCCCTGGCGATGCGACCAGCAGCTGGTGTGGCTCCATGACTGGATTCAGCGCCAACGAAATCTGTTTGCAGACGCTCAAGATATTGTGTGTTTCTCACCCAGCCATCTTCGAGGCAGAGCAGTTGCTGACCTCCCAGTTACTGCTTTCTTCTACACAACTGTATCGACAACGACCAGCATGAAAACGACTGAAGGCCACAGTTCCGAAGGTCTGGAAGTTGCTGGAAGTGGTGATAATCTTACTGAGCCATTCCTGACTCTTCCACTGACGACTGCATCCCAGATGCAGTCATCAGATTTAGCGCAAACAGAACCCACAGCATCCCTCATGAGCTCTAGCCTAAGTACTGGCGACCTGGATACACAAGTTTCTCTGGCACAACAAAGTTTCACATCACCAACAACAGAATTTTCCACACCACCAGGCCAAGCTTCCATAGCAACATTCGTGAGTTCCTCTTCATCCCCTTCTTTCGTCTCTGACACAGACAGCACAATAATAACGTTCACCACTAGCAAGACAGTACATCCTGCTCAAAGTCCAACAGCAACAGTGACAACATCGACAGGCATCAAAACAGCCAGCGTAAAGCTATCTACGTTTTCTGTCACCTTCTCCAAGCATCAAAGTACACCAGTGCCTACAACGGATCAAACGGACGAAAGATCATCAGAACCTCAAACTACAGCAGAAACATCCGTCAACAGCTCATTCTCGTCAAAAACATCCACCCTCCAAAGGACTACTTCATCCATCACTGCAGCAAAGAAAGAGCTCCAGACATCCCATCCAGCTTCACAGACAGACTTCACAAACAAGACCCAGCCTGCAGAAACTTCAACAGTCAAGACGCCAGCCAGCACGACTGTAAGTCTAGCTGATCATTGTTTAGGAATTTCCTCCTGTTTGGGAAATTAATTTGAAGTTGCAATGTGAAAATCAATATTTTCTCTTCTTTCTTACAATAACTGGCAACTCTGTGATGATGGGGAGGATGAAAATCAAAAGAATGAAAGCCCGAAAAGAGGGACCAGAGCTTTAATAAAACCCCTGAAAATAAAGCCATTACATTGAAGGGACTCGGAACTTTGAGAAACCTTAAAAATTGAGACACAATAATCTCTGTAGTGACAGAACATTACATAGTCACATGTTAGCCATTTTCCAGAATAAAGGCTACAACGTCGTAAGAAAAAAACAACAGAAACTGTTGTCTCCATTTCAAAACACACAAATAAATTACTCATGTACCCTCCTCGACAGTAAAGAACATAAAAAGGAAGAAAATGTGTAGAGAACAATGCAAAAGCCAATTTGCCAAAGGCTTAAGGAAAGTGGTTCTAAGGGCCACAGCCAAACATGAACAGCCATGAAGTGCAACGGTAAAAGTGATTGTGGCTTTTTTTTTAACCTTTCTTCTTGTCTACTGCTTCCTCGCAGTCAGGCATGAAGACTAAATAACTCAGGAGCATGAAAATGCCAGGGATAAAAATATGCCATGCAATGAAATACAAATAAAGGCAAAAGGAGGCTTTGAATATTTATCTACTGTAGTACTACAAACAAACGGCACTTACACTTACTATGGTTTTCTTCCTGTTAAAAGTGCACTAAACGACCTGATCAAGTGAGGGATGCAGAATGCACAGACTTCTCCCACACACACAGGCCAAGTGTTCTGCTAGTGCAAGCTATTTCTACTGAAAACATTTTCCCCAGAATATTGCGGCCAAGCGTGGGAGATCACACTTCAGTGTTTAGCAGGTTCCCATAATGAAGTGCATAACAGTTCTGTCCTTGCCTTGCGGGATCTGGGAATTTCTGCCAAGGAAAATAGTGCCTACTGGATGAAATGATCACATGCCTTATCACATGAAAACCTTATCTGGAAGTTGGAAATTAATAAAGTGACTTCAATTGCTGCCAACTTTATCTCCTACTTTCAGGGACCTGCTATGATAATCCTTCCACCACTGATGGTCTAATAACACATAAATAAATAGCTTGATGTGTAACAGATCAAATCATAGACATTTAAAAAAACAAAATCATTGTCAACTGTTACACAAACTACACAATTCTTCAGGTGACATCTCGTTAAAAAAAATGCCGATAAAAGGGTCAGTTCAGCAAATGAAAGTGGAGAATGAGAAACAACAAAATATTATTTCAGTCACTTCTTACTTATAAATCTTTAACAACAATTATAAAGACCCGAGGTGTTCTTGTGGGGGAAAAACATACAACCGAATGCGCTATACACAGTCAAACCTGTGTTATACTATGGCCAATAAAGGGACTGGATATGAAAGATGGTCTGCTAACTCAGAGTCGACAGTTGTGAGTGACCTTTCAAAGCTCACTGACTACTTATGTGCTGGAGTTCTTAACACCTTTCGTTCGATACTATGTGTCGATACTACGTGTCACTGCTTTTTATCCAGCACTGATCTCACTTGTTGTGCCCAGAAGCAGCAGCTACAGCAATCATAACCATGACCACAGTGGTCATGGCAGCAATCCAAATGTCAGTTAAGTGACTTACTACGATCGCACACAATGCTTTCCAGTGTTTGACACTCTTATTGTCTGACTGCACAAAGACACTCACCGACAAAGCTCTATGTGCAGGCTGCTAAAGACTGTCAGGTGGCCATATCTAAACGTTAAGAGCCTCAGTGAAGCATGCTCACACCCATGTTAATAACAATGTTAGAGAGGTCCTGCAAAATTTAGGTCAGTTTAATAGTAAAACACGCTGGCCAGGAACTGAAGTGGCCAGATATCAGAGGTGGTTGTCAAAAGTCTTATCTTAATCAGAAAATCCTTTACCAGACAAACTTTGGCGGTCTCAGTCCAGGATTACCAAACATGCATGCCTGCCAATGGTACTCCAGTTTATGGACACCATTAACCAGCTATGTACTAAATTTCAGTTTTAGAAACATCGTGCACATCTTGTTTAAAAAAAATAACTTGGCAAATCTCATATCGTCATGGTTACATCCAGGTTTCGATATCTGGCAATAGATCTCAATTTAAAGTGCTATTTTGTGATAGCTGCTCAAGCGCAAAGAACAGAAAATAAAGTGTAGCTTTGTGGGAAAAACTTTGGTTTTGGTCCAGGGAAGTTCACCCACAGTGCTTCCCAGTTCGTATAGCATGTAACATGAAATACATGGAAAACACATGCCATTGAGAAAGGCTAAGTGTCCTTCATGGGCACACATGTTATGGAACACAGGGCTAAGAGTGCCAAAGTTTGTCCCTCAAAACACTATCCAATTAAGATCAGCCTAAAAAGGGTACTAGGACACAGTGTCACAGCAAAAACGGGCTGCAATCCTAAAACACCAGATACACGTGTTTATCACAGCTACAATATAAACTTATTATTTGCCAGCCTTCAGTGAATAACCCATCACACAGATATTAGTATAACTGTGTCTACTGTGGTAAAAAGCATTGCATCTGCTGGTTGCAAAATTTTTCCCCCAATAGTGTAGCAGACCTCCTCCCCCCCCCACCCCTGCCCCAACCCAAAAAGTCTAACTTTTATAGATTATGCAAGTCTTTTCTTGATGCTTTTGCAAAAATGAGTTCACAACAAACCATACCTTATAAGATATAGCAATAGATAGCTGCTGCATGTACAGGTATTGTGTCAGAGTACCTTTAACTCAGGCGGTTATTAGGGCAGGTTTGGCTAAACCATGAAGTGTTAAAGGATACCCAGGATGGAGTGGTATCATAAATCAGTTCTATGTTTACCTGACACTTTATCTACGTACTTCTCAAAATTAGCCAGGAAACATGATTGAGCGCTTTCCTGTCACTAGGTTTCATTTTCTTCTAAAGTGTTTAGTTCTGACATCATTTTTTGAATTCTTCCGATTGGAATGCAGATGGAACACTGGTTTACCCCGGTTCTTAAAATAAACCTTCCCTGTATACCATAACATTGCACTAAGATAAAAGATCACAAGTGTGCAACTTCTTGATATTTTCCCCCTTGATTTTTTTGGTCTTTACTATGTTTGGCTTAAAACATTTCATTTTCAGCAGAAAGCAGCCAACACATCAACACACACAGCAATTTCGACTACTGGAACCACCAACTTGACCACAGCGACTACTCCTACCGTGGCCAGCACCAGCATGATTACAAACAGTAACAACACGGAACAAGAAACTCAGCAGTCAACCCTACTGTCAGTGACAGCATCATCAGCACAGCCTAGGACCGCATCATCAACTGCCCAGCCTCGGACAATGGAACCATCAGTGCCACACACCGACCAGACAACCTCATCTAGCAAGAAAGCAGCCACTCCACAGAAACAGCTGACAAGGTGAGTCCAACCTGTCTCTGAAACCTTCTCGTAATGGGACAAATGTGTATATACCCAGGCTTGGTGAAGAGGGTCCAACCTGTCTCCGAAACCTTCTCGTAATGGGACAAATGTGTGTATAAGGCCAGGCCTGGTGATGAGGGCTGCTCATCTGTCTGATTACAGCCTGATTTTAACTAGACAACTCTTTGAGTGACAAACTTGGCAGCCTCAGCCCTGTGTCTTGTGACATATGCAGCTGCCAAGGGAGCTAAGCCTTTCTTATACAACAATGGCACATGTTTCCCCATGCACTTCATGCTACATGTCTATAAAGTATAATGAACTGGAAGCAGAGTGGGTGAACTTGTCTGGTCCGAGAAAGATCTTACGACGTTGCATAGACATTTGCATTCTTCACCGATCTTTTCATTTGACTGACTGTAGCAATACAGCTTTCTATTTACTGCCAAAAATCTGCAATTGGACAGTAAACACAACAGAACGAGGCATTCTAAGTTTTTAACACCACAAAAGGGTTTTGTTTCTGAAACTTGAAGCCCCTTAAAGCTAACCTTGAAATTTCTTCATGACCATTCATTATATATATATATATGGTAACTCTGAAAAAAAGGGTAAACATTCTTTAAATTATACTTCTCAAGCAAGTCACAAGTCCTTCTCAACTAATTTTAGAGAGAAAATGTGTGATTGGTGGAATAAAACTAGCCATCATTATGGTTCTGTAAAGATACAAATGCATCCCAAGTTCTTTCCCCTCCCACCCCAGTCAAACTCCCTTCCCTCTCTGACATGTCAGACAGCTCTCATTCTCTAACAAGCTACCAGTGATTTGCAAAATTGGTGGCTAAAAGTAAAACACAATGTTGTGAGGATGAAATAGTATTGGCTTAACAACATGTGGAAGCAGAGTGCAAATAGGCAACTTATTGGATGTGGTGGTGTGGTTGCCTGTAAGTCACAGCCTATTCTTTTGAAGGATGAAAGTTTTGAGTTTAGATAACAGACAGGCACAACACGACTAATGTCAGTCAGGAAGTTCTGTCAGGGTTGTACAATAGTGATGCACCAGGTTTTGTGGGGTGTGGAGGTTGCGTAACATCTGCAACACCCTTACCTCTTCTAACAATTCGGCTACAGTCACAGTGATTTAAACCAAGTTTCATCCCTTTAAGTGGTTTGTGACAAGAACCGGGAATTCCCAATAATTGTTGCATAGTAAGTGACTGGCACCCAACAGTGCATACGTTGCTGTACGCGACTAATGGCTGAAATAAGTGCTTTGTATCTTCTGTTTTATCAACAATTTCCAATGTTGCGAGTTCACATCACAAATCATCATTTCAAGACATTCATTACAAAGACAGCGGACAAATAAAAACTGATTGATTTTTGAATGTTTTACATGTTTTTATGTCAGCGTTTCCATGTTTGTTTCAGCCCTGAGAACTCAATTACAGTTTCTCTGTCCACACCCACTGAGATTTCTGGGGTTTCAACACAATCTGAGCAGACGCCAAATCCCACCACTAGTATCTCATCAAGCATCGCTCCCAGCAGCACCTCCACCTTCCAGATTGATCCTAGGTCAACCAACATCCCACAAATCCGCCCAAAAGGCAGCCGACTGCCATCTCTGTCCGAGGCCTCTTCAAACACTAGGATGATCATCACTGCCACATCCGTCACAATTCTGTGCTTGATCATTGTGCTTCTGCTCGCTGCTTTCCTGAAGCGACACCGGGGCCAGATCAAGAGGCTTTATCACCATGCCATGAGTTACACCATTGAAACGGGTGACACTGCCTTTGTACTTAGCGATCAGGATGACCCGGACATGATTTCAGAAAGACAGCCACTTGGCCAAAGGCCGAGATCAGAGCGGGGCTCAAATGGGTCAAGGCAAAGCATGGACACTAGCCAAGAAAGTGACACAGCAATAAACGGCTTTGCATGGACCAAATTGGAATGAGGGTGCACGAATCAATACAAGCATTTGCTTTTCATCATTTATAAAAAAAATCAGTTCCAAGAAGATATTGGTAAGCCCATGTGACATAAATCAGCCAACCAAAATCCAGCTGTGGCAACTTTTGCAAGTGCAGCACACTCTTAGCCTTGCTAAAGGTTTCTGACTCCGAGGAGTCATTTACTGTATTCAGGTTATCTCACTGTCAATCAATCACCTATGTGCATATTATATATGCTTAAAAACTGTAAATTTAAGCTTTACTCCTCAGCAATTTGTCTATTATATTTGCAGTTGTAAATATTCCTGTAAAGATTTTCAATGAATTAAACCTGAAGTTCTGTTATGTCTTCAAGTTATGCCTTCTGGTAATGTATTACAGAGCTTGCACAAAAGTGCACACAATGATGGGACCCCCCACCCCCCCAGAGTGCAGTCAGTTGACTATTATTTTAACACCATAACAGAATGGCATATCACACTCTTCAAATGATGACATGCTGATGAGTGCTTAGGTTGTACAACATGGGCCTACTGCTGGAACCTTGAGCTGCGATATCAAGTGAGGCAGAAAAAAAGTACGGAGTTGTATCAAACTCTCTAGCTGACTGAGGGAGTACTGATAGCCCACTCATGATGGGGAATGGCATCAAATAATTCACTTACAAAAACTAAGAAAAGGCCAGTGCTTAGCAATCTGGAAAATAATGAGATATTTTCGGAACACACACACACACTCTAACCATGAAAGTCGAACACAAATGCTCCGATTAAATCATATGGCTAATGTGAAGCCCTCCAAGGTAATGGTCAGGTAGGCAAATCGTCCAGGGCTGCATTACATGAGCGTTCGGAACCGCCCTTAGGTCCTTAAAGCCATTTGCCCTGTGTCATTTACACGGATTTTTAAGTATGGACAACTGACAAGAACACTCGTACAACCCAACCCAGGGACAAGGGCAAAGACTCTAGCCAAGCAGGTACAGGCAGTTACCAAACACGTACCACAAGGAAGTGGTGCCATGAAGATCTCTCTCAGGGCCATAAACTCTTCTTCTGTCGTGATGTTCTCAGATCCAAACTCATTTCTGTCAGGCCATACCTCTCTGAAAATTAACCAAAGACAATGGAGAACTCCCAATTTATAAGTTTGCATCTTCAATGGATAAATCTTTCTTCAACCATCCTGAAGCAGAAAGTACTGAATGCCTCCACATTTACTTGAGCCAGTAGGAAACAAGTGGACAACTTTCTGCACATTTTGTCCTCCTACACTTCCCACACCATTGCTGCTACTTTCTAAGAGTAATACAGTAAAACCTCCAATGAACAACTTTGAAAAAAACAGCCAAAATCAGGTC
Source organism: Lanistes nyassanus (assembly GCA_004794575.1). Lineage (NCBI taxonomy): Eukaryota > Metazoa > Mollusca > Gastropoda > Architaenioglossa > Ampullariidae > Lanistes > Lanistes nyassanus. The sequence goes on from SMGT01007231.1 coordinate 99,424, forward strand.
TTATAATGGAGGGGTCTTATAAGTTAGGACTGGTTGCTCTGAACCGTTAGTACAACATGTAGGTACATGTACTGTGATGGATGGGGTGAGAAATAAACACATATGCATGTATGTTATCATGGCAGCCAGCTGCAACATGTGTTATAATTTTTTTTTTTATTTACCACCTAACTAAATGTGAAAATGTTCTTTTTCGTATATCATGTTCTACTGAACATGTAGTTTTATCACACATCAGACTTACCTTATCTCATCATATCTAGTTTCACCCTACCACACATCATTAATCAAACTTTATTTCTGATGTTGCCAATTAAAAAAAAACAACAAAAATTTTATAAAATAAAAAAGTAATCAAGTTGTGAACTGCGTGATGCTGTAAATCACAGATCTCCGAGACTGGCGTATGTTGCGTCAGGTCACATTTCTCCAAAGAAAGAAGCGATACCCGATCCCTGCAGGCCAGTGGCGACACATGAAAGACAAAGTCCAGCGAATTGGCCGATGAAATAAGACTATCAGGAATGAATTACAACAAAATCTGAAATCTAAACTATCTGTCCTTCTGTGAAATATCGAAAAGACACATAAGTCGTTTATTGTGCAAAGCCGCCACTTCCTTCAGTCTGTTTTTAGGGCTAAAGTTAAGTTTTAAATGGATGTTGGATGTAATATTTATTGCCAACTTCCCTTTGTTGCTTCTTTGTTAGGAGTACTTTCAATGTCTTTTCTAGATTTAAAACAGTTCTTTTGCGCTTCTCAGGGGATCTGGTGTCGATACTTCACTTTTCTCAGTGAACATCTTTGCAAAAAGTAGTCTGCTAACCTTTTTTTACGCTCGACCAGGGTAAGTCGTATACTGCACAAAACCAGCCTCTTTTATCGGTTGGAGTTAAGGAGGGAGTCATAAATGGAAGGTCGTTTATATAGTAAATGGTCTGCATCAGAAAGTTTTTGGGTCATATACTGGAGGAGGTTGTATATGGGAAGGTCTTATATGGGAGATCTTACTGTATTACTGAAAACTTTCTATCCACAGGTCATAATATAGGTGCAGTTCTGCTGCAAGCTGTAACTCACTGTTCCAAAAATTTCAGAGTTCTTCCGAACAAATCAGGTGGAATTACTGTTTTCAATAAAACAGCCAACCAAAACAAAAACCATAAAAACCCCATTTATCTGCCCAAGTGATTAACGAACGAACATTTTGAAAATAAAAAGCCATTACTTTAAAGTGCTTTCACAACATCAGCAATGGTCACACAACTGAATTTATGCCACAGCTAAACTACTTGAAATGTTCGTAATCTTAAGCTTTCAGAGCCCACAGGTACAAAGAAAGTAAAGCAGAAGGCTCATCTTAGCGTGCCCTACCTTGCAGCTCTGAAGATGGCAACTGCATCACCTGGCTGTTTGTTTCTGAGCGCTGTGTGGACACGGATCATAGCATCAACCCTGTCATCATAACAGTGCAGCACGAGGTTTATTCAGAAAATGGTTCTGACGGAATAACAGCCACACAAACTCAGCAAGTATACCATATCTTTTCATGAAGCAGACCAAATGCAAATGCCACAGGGACAGCTCCATCTCAGTTAAAACACTTAACAAGTGCAACACCAGGTCAGCCTAATACCACATGCATAGGATGGGTGGATGAAGGGTGTGTGCACACCCTGGCAGAAGTAACAGAATTTTCACATGCAGCTACTGCTGATCAAAGTAAAATGTTAACATGCCAACCTCTGCTGATCGATGTCGACATCTGATGCTGCATCAAAAGGTGATATGTTTTCTGGTATTTCTTCTCGCCCTTGCAGAAGGGCCGACAGCTCCGACGACACTTCCTCCCACATATCCTCCAATTGTTGCTGGGATGGTTCTTCATTTTTCTGAGCCAAAGCTGTTGGAAAGACCAATGCTGAAAATATCTTCTCTTTCAAGTCATCCATTCTACCTCAAAACAAAACAGAACTAAAAAAAAAAATATTGTGAGCAAAAACTAAGCTGTACTTTAACAGGGTTTACATACCAGGAGCTCTTTTCTTTTTGTTCTTTTTTCGTCTCTGTTTGCCATGAACCACCACATGTGCTGTAGTCTTTGTGTAGCTCTCCAGCATTCGAAGAAAAAGATGTGATGTTTCCACCAGATCCTTCAGGTACTCTCTGACACAGAATTGTAAATACACATCCGAAATGAAAAACCAAAAAAAAAAAAAAGACAAAAAAAAGGAAAACTGACAGCAGGCACAGCTAGATGTTAGATACATCATGCTTGGCAATTTTTATTTCAAGAAAGTTTAGGTAATGAATCAATGAATCAGTGTCTGCACACATACTCTCTATGAAAAAAAAAGCCTATGCAATGTTCCAGCGTGATTTAACACCATGCATGTGGATGTACATGTGTGTGTGCGTAAGCAGAGCCCTGTGCATGCATTCACACACATATTG
>SMGT01007231.1:102609-153668 GCA_004794575.1 Lanistes nyassanus
GTAGAAAAGTAGCCTCAGTGACATTACACTTACTTTTGCATTATCTTATGTTCGTAGTGTCTGGTTAATTTTCATCATTTCTCTTATGGTTTCTTGTTCCTGTTTATCTGTGTTGGGACAATAACAAAATGTCTAAAGTGTTTGAGATCCTTTAACCCTCTCCCCCACCCAGCCTTTTGTGTTGTTACTGTCACGTGCATTTATGCAAGGGTATGATTGTCTGGAAGGCAAAGACCCAAGAGAGGAATTTAGAAGTTATATTTATCATTGCTATTCTTTTTTGGTGGGGTGGGGAGGGGGGCAACTTGGGTGTGTGATAGTTCTTGATCAGTTTCTAAAATTTTTGCTGATACAGAATATCAAACTTATTATTATTTTGCCCCCCTGCAGTGATTGCAAATAACTGAAAGCATGTCTGCTTTTTTTAAGGGGAACCACTGTGGTTGACAAGATGATGACAACATTAGGCCTCATTTATGCTTTGAGGTTGATGTTCGATGGAACGAACATTCACTGACAAAAGAACATCTAAATCTCTCCAGTACACCTAAATTGATGCAGGGACAATTTAAAAAAATGTCTACACCATTTGAGATCCTTGGAGGTGCACCCTATGCACAGATTGTGACTGTTGGCTTCGGCACATGGCAGACCAACGAATCCACATTTGGACACACCAAAAATAATACAGATTTCTGTGCATCACAAGGGAAAGCAAATATCCTAGACAAATGCCCAACCTAAAAAAATGCTTTTAAGCATTAATCCAGTCACCATTTGAATAATAAAGAAAGGTAAGCTTCCTTTTGATATTAATCCAGTCACCATTTGAATGGTAAATCAATGTACGCTTACATTTAGTTAGTCTTGATATGGTAAAGCAAGGAAGGCTTACTTTTGATCACACGAGCATTATCACGCAAGTGAGAATTGTTGGACTTGTCCATCATGTCTAATGTCATCAATAGCTCCTGGTAGGCTCTCAAAGCCAAGTGGACCCTGGGGATAAAATTATTTATCAACCCCAATCACAAGCATACTATATAACAAAAGAAAGAGTTCAAGGTGTTTGTTCTGAATGGCACATATTATGGGAATAATTGCATTGCTCAAACACATCTGCATAAACTGAAGCTTTTTTTGTACGGCTAAACAAAATCAGCATTACTATAATTTTTACTAAAAGTATTTGCTTTTGATGCCTAGTTGCAGTTCTCTCTCTATAGCAGCTGGCAAATATATCTAACATAAGAAAGGGTTAAAAATAAGGTGTTTGTTCTGTGTGGCACATATTATGATGTCTCACTCAATAGCAGTTGAAGAACAGATTCAGTATTTTGGTTCTGATAACAGCTTTCTTTGATGTCATTCTTACATATTTGTACTGGTTTCCAAAGGAAAATTAATCTTAACTGAAAATCAACCTTAAATTAATACAGAAAACAGTTCATACACTTTATGTAAGAAATATGGAAGTTTTTAAAAAAAAGGGGGGAAGTGCAAAACACAACAAATACTAAGAGCAGCATGTCACTGACATCACCAGTAAGTATATGATGCAATTGACTGCCACAAGAATGTCACTGGCTTGAAACTAAACTTCTGATGCCAGAAATCAAACCCAACATCACCAGCAACAGACAAATTCTTACCGTCGGCCCCAGACTTTGGCTTCCTTCTTTTCCATTACGATCATTTCAAAGTAGCGCAGCAGGTTGGTATAGATGAAGTGAAAGGTTGAAACAGACATTGTCTCACTGAAAACAAATGACAAGATTTTATGCTGTCACACTGTTCAACCATACCTGTGGCAGAATGGTGTTACCATCTACCAGCACCAGCACCAGCACCAAAATCTTGTCTATGCATCATGCCATTGTTTAACTTTCATTTACAATCATACTTACGTGTACTATATACAGTACAATTATATTTTACTTATGTGTACTATGTGCAATACAATCATATTTTACCATGTACTTGTGTATGGCAAATTTTCTTATGTATACTATGTATAGTACAATCATAATTGTGTACTATGTGCAGTATCATTATTCTTTGTGTGCATTTCCAGTGCCTTCTGTGTGCCAACAACTTCGCAGATATTCAGGGCTGAAAAAGATCAGGTCTTTGTAAACTGGAAGCTTTATTTGCAGTCCGTATAATTCTGTAAAATGTGTACAAGCAAGGATGAAAACAGGACAAAGCTTATGGCTATAGGAGCGAATTGGCCATATTTTTTGACCATTCAACCAGTCACACTGAAAGAAACTCCCATCACTGTGCACTGAAAACATCCAGGCCTCTCTGCCCGACTGTACTTTGAGCCCAGACAATCCTCCCCCAACCTTCTGCCAAAAACTTGATTTTGATAGCTGGTATGTATGGGAAAATATCCATTTCATGTTCATCTAGTTGTGTGTGTATGTCTGCATGAATGTGTGTGTTCTGATTCCAATGAAACCTATTTCATTCCTCAGAATACAGGAATGGCTCCAATGTAAGACTTTGAAAAAACAGCCTAAATCAGGTCTTATAATGGAGGGGTCTTACAAATATAAGGGAGGACTGGTCATGCTGAACCTAGCCCAACATATATGTGCATGTACCATGATGGATGGGGTGAGAAATAATCACATCTGCATGTATGTTATCATGGCAGCCAACTGCAACATGCTTTGAAATTGTGTGTGTGTGGGTGGGTGGGGGTTTCCAATGAACTATTTAAAATGTACTATACTGTCTGCCTGACTCTGCAATTACCTCCTATCGGCCCAGACATGGGCTTAAACATAGACTACGAAATAAGACTTTCAGGAATTAATTCTGATAAAATCTGTGATACAAACTATCTGTCCTACTGTGAAATGTTGAAAAGACATATAAGTCATATTCTGCACAAAACCAGTCACTTACATCACTCCGTTTGGCATAAAGTCATAAATGAATGTCAGATGCAATATTTATTGCTGACTTCCCTTTGCTGCTTTTTTGTTAGGAGGACTTTCATTTTCTTTTCTAGATTGAAAACAGTTTTTCTGCGCTTCTCAGTTGATTTTGTATCGACATTTTGCATTTCTAAATGAACATCTTTTACATACTCTGCTAACCCTTTTTCATTCAACCAGGGAAAGTCCATATCCTGCACAAAACCTGCCACTTTTGTCGGTCAGTAGTGGGGTTATGGAGGGAGTAGTAAATGGGAGGTTGTGTATATAGTAAATGGTCTCCGTCAGAAATTTTAGGGTCATTTGCCGGAAGAAGTCACATATGGCAAGGTCTTATTAGTTATATAGCAGATTTTCTGTATTTCAAATTGTAATTACAGTATGTTCCTGCCTCAAAACACTGCTACATTTATAATCAAAACATGGCTCTGTTTCTTTCCTTTCATTTGATTGGCTGATATTTTCAAGATACCAAGTTCCTGAGATGAATCAAGCACTAAGCAGTCAAAGTGAGAGGATGTACCATATGCAACATGACCAACAATTATGGCCAACTGCAGACCGCAAATAATTAAATACATCACAAACTTAACACCAACAGGGACAAAACAAAGACACTGTAAGGACAAAGAACAGATTTGCCAGAGTACTACTCTATGCAATATGATCAGTATCAACTGAACAAGTGATTGAAGAACACCCAAATTCATGTTGGATGCTGCTTTTCCACTGTCATGCACTGGAGTAAATATTTTAAGGTCAAGTTAGCAGCATAGATCATCTCGTGACAGTGTGTAGAAAGAAGGTGTTACGAAAGGTGCTGGGATGGAAAGCAGCAGGAGGAAGCCCAGAGTAGCTGCTGAACTCCCCTCCATCATGGCCAGGCCTCTCAACAGGTGCCACATGCACAATCACTATGACTACGTGAGCAAGAGAGGGGCTCTGGGACCAAGATTTTCTGTATCGGTGACATGCAGGTCTTACCGTAATGCTACGGCCCAACCCACAATATCACCAGAAGCAAAACTTTGCATCCAATTCAATAGAGTCACTGTTAATTTCTAGAAATGGCTTTTCCTGCTACAGAACTTTGGACCATCATTTTTCTGCCTTACACAAAACTGGAAGTCACTTTTCTCAATAACGAAAATCCGGAATAGCCCAACGGATTTTCACCACTGGATAATGAAGAATGTCATCAGGAAACATACTACTTTAAACAGTTTAATAAAAGGAGAGAAAAAGAATAAACAAGAACACATTGCTGAGGAAGATGGACAATCATACCTGACAAAGTCCACATGCTTGCTATGATGCCTGCAGAATGCCATGAAAAACTGCATTGCCCACAAGTAGTATGTCTCATCAAGATCCTGGGTTGCTTCCCTTGCCAAGTTGTCCTGCATGAAAAATAAAACACTCAGGAAAGTCTCATCATCATCGTTCACACTTCTTTTACACTATCAGTCAATCCAACGAGAAAAAAATACTATGTCTCCCAGATCATATGCCCCTATAGAGATTTTGATGCTGATGTGCTGCAGCTAGGGTCACTTTATCTCTATCCTCCCTCCACCCCATGACATTGTAAGTGTAACATGTGCTCAGAATTCATTTCTCTTGATTAGAGAAGCAGGCTGATAATGTAATGGTGCCAACTTCACTACGTTTTCCTCATAAGAGGAAAACCTTACATACTCAAAGCAAACCTGGATCAAATCAAGTTTTATCTCTTTTGTGCATTCTAGTCGGTACAATCTCATACAGCCTAATATGACTCCCAATAGATACTGGTAATCAATTAAAGGTGTCTACAATTGTAATGATTTTTAAACATCCCATCAAACATACAGATACATTTCACAAATTATCAAAAACGACCACATCAAAAGAAACAATACTACATATAATACTCTCACCTTGACAGCATACATTAGGGGATTGTAAGCATTCTCCAGAAACAACACACAAAACTCTTTCAAGCCCAGTCGAATGCTAAGCGTTGATCTCCGTATGACTGGTGTGTCTGTGATTGGCTGCCGGTTCCTGGGTTTCTTCCTGGGCTTTTTGTTCAAGTCTAGAGAAAAATTCTGGGCATCCTGAATGGACTTGTGGTAAATTAGCTCTTTGTCACTCAGAGATTTTGTGTTCATCATAATGTAGGTTCCTCCAAAGTGGGAATGCCTACAATGCCAGATCATGAAAATGTATAGTTATAAACCTCATCTTTATTTTCAGTTACAGCATAAACTGTGCACGAGGGACTTACTCTCAGATGTATATTTTTTAAAAATCTCATATCTCTAAACTTTTCAAACTACCCAGTTTTTCTATCCATTAATTATCAATACCATTCTAGCAAAGTACTTTCATGCTTTCTATTATCCATCCATATATTTATATTATCATTTTTGTGGCCTAAATTTTTTTGTAAATGTATTTGTCTAAGTCTCGGTTTGCTAAGTTCTCTTTGTTGTCACCCTATTAACTGTTTCTTTTTTCGTTAAATGTATTTAATTACTACAGTGTATATATGTACTTAGTTAGTACAGTGTGTGTGTGTGTGTGTGTGTGTTCGTTTTTTTCATTAGAGTGTCTGTGTGCCTCGTCCGCGCAAAGTGTGCATGAAATGTGTTTTTGCAGGTTAAAAATCTATGTTTATTATTATTAAATCTTATGAACAATCTGTAATACATAAATATATACCAAATGTGTCTATCATCAGGGGTCCAGGTACTAACACATGCTGCAGGATAATATAAAAGCAACATCACTGAGAAAAGTACCGTGTGTTAAACTTGAGTAGGTTATTTTTCTTTTGAGCCTTCTCTCTAGCTCTTGCTAGTTCCAATTCCCTGGAACAAAAAAGTAACTTTTTAAATTCACATAAAGAACATATTTAGAGTGGTTGAAAAATATTCTCAGGCACCTAGTAAGGAACCTGATACCATTTTTAAAAAAAAGAGTCTTTCTCCACATAAACCTGTCGAAGACCGTAATTACTAGGAAGCTATTCCTGTAGTGTAACACTATGCACTATAAACTATTCCTGTACCTTTGATGCATCAGTCAACACATCTCTTTAACACTACAAACTGACAGATGTCTCTTCTTGCTTATAAAACTTTGCATGCTGCACAGAAAGAAGCAGATTTCAACAGTGAGGCACAGCACACTTATACTGCTCTTGCTATCCCAAAAACTAGAAATGTCTGGCCTAATTGTGGAAATGACAACAAGCCAGGTCACACAACCGTATATGGAAGTAGGAATTTCCTAGAGGAACTCAACCAGTGCTGACTTTCCCTTGCCACTTTTTTGATGACCTACAATAATGATACAAAGTATCATTACCTTTCGTCCTTTTCCTTCTCTGTCATAGACCTCTGGACACCAGCCAAAGCCAGAATTTCCGGCGACTATATGAAAAAGCAATCAAGTTAATTAATGATCAAACAAATGCCAAACTCAAAAGCACATTTAACAAAACAGAAATGCAACACATGCACTGACTAATGTACATGCACATGAACACACATTTGCACCCACATATACAAATTCAAATGACCACAGAGGTCTCTCTTGAGCTGCTTGTTTTTTTAATTGCTACCTGAAAAGTATTAATTGTACTAGAGTAAATGAAGCTAAAATGAATTTTATGTATAGACACAACAACAGTGGACAAGGAAAGCACTTTGTACCTGTTCTCGGAACATCAAAGATATTATCTCCAGCACATGCATGCAGAGTTGTCTTTCATCGTTTGAGCTGGCTATGTACAGGATAACATCTTCCATGCCACTCACGTGCATAGCCCTGGAAAGAAAGATAGCATAGCTCACTGCTGTCTCTTTGGAAACCCAAGAAACTGATGAGAACGTGCAGACACTTATAGTATTCTGCTCTGTGCATGGGCATTTTTGAGTTACAATTTCCTAAATGGACAATTAGCAGACACGATTCATCCATTGTCATTCACTGAACACACAATCAACCAGTGACGGCTTTCATCAAATACAAATGCTGTTTCCTGTTCTTTCCCTCTCTGTGTTGCGAGTGTGTGAGAGCGTGTGTGTGTGTGTGTGTGCGTAAAAAAGATTGGACAGTGCATTTGGTGTGGCTTTCTGAAGTGACACCAACCATAAATATATGCGCTCTGTAAATAGTTCAGGGTGGTATCGACTCCATAATCCCCAAAAAATCTCTCACACACCCACCCCCCACCCACCCACCCACACACATATCTGCCAAACAAACGCTTACCATAAAACCTGGTCATGAAGGCTGGCATCATCATCAGGTCTCTGGCGAAAAAAAAAATTGTACAATTCTTGTGGCAAGTAGAAATGTTGCCGAGTTAGCAGCAACGTTGTGAAACAAATGCTAAGCAGTGCTTAGTTCCTCACTGAACTAAATCCACTTCTCCACAAGAGATCTCATGTGTGAGAAAGAGATCCCATGTGTAGGCACAGATCCTTTGTGCAGGAAGAAATCCCATGTGTGGGGTGAATTTAAAAAAAACAAGAAAAAATGCCTAAATATTCAGAACATGATTATGTACCCTTTAGCTTAACACCATCATGACGTGTCCTATACTAGGAATCTGTGTACCTTGATGGAACCCTTCTTTATCATTTCTATAGCTGCCTGTAGTGAAGGAAGATCAATCATTGTTCACCTGCATGCAAACCATGCACCTGACCCTGGATTTCCATGACCCTACCTGTTCACTTGCAGGGTCAGGAGGTATATGGAGAATGTTGCGGACCAACACAACAAGACGCTCCAGCAACAGCTTGTCTTCTTCATGCCGATGCTCCCAGTCCTACAGGTGATACAGTAACCATATGCTTTAAGGACACTGTGTGATCATCTCAGGTCTCAAATGCAAACAAACCACGTTGTCCCAAGCACAATAACCACCAGACTGTTGGGGACTACACAAGTCTGTATGTAATGTTCTTTCTTAAAACACAAAGCTTTGTCAGCAGTGCAATGTGGATTATCCACTTAGTTCAATCTCCTATCCTAAAAGTTACAAGTTTAAAATAAATGGGAGAGGTGCAGAGAGAAGTGCCAGTTTGCAAAATACAATCACTGCAAGTGTAACTGTTTTAATGCTGTGAAACTTCAAGCGTTAAGCAACTTGTTTTCAGTAGGATGAATTATATACAAACCAGTTCCAGCAGTCCGCTCAGCTTCTTGGTTAATATTGTGAACAGCTCCTCGTCAACAAATGCCTGAATCATACCAACAGACCAAATTCTAAGACTTCGAAGACCTTTCAAAAAATTACATGTGCATAGAAAAGAAAACCCTAAAACCAACAACCTGACAAATATTCAAGATTTCAGATATTTTGTAGTTCTTCTGGCCTTAATTTTACTCTGTTACTTTAAAACTATGAAATACATTGAAATCTCCGTAAAAGGATTATTGCAAGTTTTATTGAAATTCATTTCGAAAAACAAGTTGTACTGATCCCTCTGAGAACTGATAGCACTAATTACCTAGGAAAACCTCTAAAATGCCAAAGTACAAAACTAACCTCTTTGTACTGCTGCAGATGGGATTCAACTTCTAGGCAATGCTGTCTGAGGGTCTTCTCATCAGGCAGCTGGTTGTTGAAACAGACTATCACTGGCTGGGTCAGATTTACCATCAGTCTGCAGAAAAATTACCAGCTTATGCGACAGTGTGTTACAGATTTGAGTTACCTCTTTCAGGAAAGTAAAATCAAAGATGATTGGAATGAAATAAATGTAGATTAACTCATGGGTCAGTAAACAGATTTTGCATCATTTTTGGCTTGTGTAAAACCGATATGTATACAAACACCACTGTCATTATGGAATTGGAACAAAATCAGAGCTGGGTTTCTCACTATCATATACTTGCTCCATCAACACAGAATATCTGCTTCAGTTCAACCTTCCCAATTGCTGAATTTGTCTCACACAAGTTATAGTTATTCCCACTACCATGTGAACTATTTTAGTGGTTAAGCAATCTGTGGTGTTTTCCACCAGTAGCACAACTAACGTCTTCTACAGCATCCAAACAAGTGCTTTTCTCCCAGTTGTATTGTTAGTACAGTATATGAATTGTAACTATGGCAACAAATAAAAGGAAGCAGAACAAAACAGTGTACCTAGGACTGGCTAGGAAAAGGACAACCTCATCAATGGTGCTTTTGATTTTGTATGTCTTGCAGACACTAGTGGTCTCATCATTTTTCTTTTTATGTTAGGTTCTGCAGGATTCACTGAATTTCCATGCATGCATTCAATGAGTCTAAACAAGTGCAACCTCAATATTACCCGAAGTATCTTCTTGTCCAAAGGAAACAAAAACAAAAACAAAAAGTGCAAAGTTAATAACTCATTTTCAAGAAAGAACTGGTTTGCCATTTACTGATTTAGTAATCAGAGCTTCCAGATCCTCTCTTTCTTACCTAATAACAGCATCAAAAAGACGCTTGTCTTCATGATGCTGTTTGATCAATGGCACCAAGTCTTTTTGCAAGATCTGAGCATGCCCCAGCTGTCGACGGATGTCGCAAGTGCCATCTTCTCTGCGTAAGAATCGTATGAGCTCCTTCACAGTTTCTGAAAATTATATTTTATTTCAAGGGTGGTACATCACACATTTTAATAAGTAAAAATTATTTACCCAGTGGTCTTCCAAAAACAGTGATAAAGTAAGGCATTAAACAATTTAACAAAAGCATTAAACTATTGAATTCTGTATCAGACTAGCTCTGAGACTGCAGACCTTTGCATGGCACTCGCACTTGAGTTGAGATCATTTTTCTGCACTACTTTCCTTTTGCTGATAGTCATGTCCAGACTGTATTTCCCCATATTTGGTGACCACACGATGATACAGGGATAGGGGACTTCCAAAATTTTCACTAACTCAACTAGCCCTCTGAAATTTCCACCAACCCCAGTTGTTTTTTCTCTTTCAGTATGACCAGGTTTTAGCCTGATGGACGAAAGACTTATGATGTCTAGTAATAGTATCCAATATGATTTCTGCTGGCCTGGGGCCAACCACTACACATCCCCCACCCTCACTGTACGATCCAGGTCTTCTATCAATAATAATGAATCTTTTATCAATGGCAGTATGGAGAATACAAAAAGCACACACACACTTCCATTCATAAGATGACTGTTTAACATCGTCAACAACACTGCCTATCTCTGGGCTGGGAAGGAGGGGAGGGGAGAGTAGTAAAGGATGTTGGCGGTATAGGAAGAGGGGAAGAAACTAGAGTGTCAGGAAACAAAAATCCAACACCAGCTTTGTAAAACAGGCACTACATGCAGAGAAAGTACGTGTGCTGGACATAAGATCCAAGCCCATGACCACTAGTGTCACTGATAAGCATGCATTGCTGTTCTTTGGGCTCCCCTGCCAATTCATAATGTAAGTCTTTAATTTTTACGGTTATAAATACAATATAATGCACCCAAAACTAGGTAAAAACCATGCTATTTTAAAGAGACATTTTGAACACAGCTGTTGTCAAAGCCACAGAAAAACAAAAGTTCCATCTCATGAGATTTTAATAAATACTGAAAGATATATGATCCATATTTCTGTCACACTGATGGAAGAGTTCCAGTTAAGAATAAGACTGAAAGAAACTGAAAGAACTAGGAAGACTGAAAGACTCACCCAGACAGTCAGGTTCTTTAATGTACTTATTTCCTTCGAGGTACCCCAGTGCACTGCATGTTGCCTGCAGTTCCACATGCATCACCATTATCCACAACCATACGCAATGGAACCACTAATAAGTTGGGATTTTTTTTTAAGTTTCTGATTGTCTAGGTCTGTGTAATTGCGACAGATTTATTTGAAATCTCCTGAGACTTAGTCTTGGAAATACAAAACGCCTCCCAAGTCACTGCTTCATTCGTCTTTGAATCACCTGAAAATGAAACATAAGTGGTCAGACGACAAATCTGCTAGCACCAGCCTTGTAGGATATTATTCCATATGACTAAATATAAGCTACTGCGAAGAGATCTGTATGAGTATTATTATCAACCTCACCAGATATTTATTTTAAAATAAAATACTCATACTCATGATACTCATACTGGCATCCTATCAAGTATCATTTGTTTCAACATGATTTCTTTGTTAGCATAAAGACTTATATATGTAATAGAACTACTATTAATAATTATAATGTAATACTAATAGTAAATACTTTTAGTTTTACTAGTACTACTATTATTAGTAAATAGTACTAGTACTACTACTAAATACTAGTACTAAGTAATAGTAGTACTAGAACAGTAGTACTACTAAATTTAAAATACTTTAGTACTAGCACTATATTACTATAGTAGGCCTACTCAATATTTAAATATTTTTACAATGTTCTTATAGCATGTCGGAGCAAATGACTTCATTACCAATGACTAAATACTAGTCCATGATGTCGACGACGACGACGACGACGACGACGACGATGATGATGATGATGATGCAGCGATATTTTTTATAAGAACTATTTCAACTAAAACTTAGTAGTTAGTACTGTAAAAGTCTAGCTAAGCTTCTTGCAGATCTGGTAGCACTGAGGTGCGCATGATATCTGGATGAAACTTTTATTGATGGTGGTGAAAGCCCATCTGCCCAAAACAAAGCAAACAAGCCATAAAGATTGAGAGTCATCAAACGTACCGACCGAAAAGTCTTGTTTGATTTGGAGACCATCAACTATGGCGGGAATTTACGAATAGCAGGGCAGAGTGGTATCCCTTATCCCCTCCATGGCCCCGCAACCTTGTGTGCGTGTGTGCGTGCGCGCGCTCGCTCGCGTGCTTATGAACGTATTATATGCTAATTCACTACGAGTTTCCCACATCGCAAAGAACACGCTTTCAAGAAGGAAACAAAATTTAAAAGAGCCTAAGATGCTCTCGTCCCGTAAATTCCAAGGAAAGTTGTGATTTACTTCCCCTTCCATCTTGCTTGGAGCTATGGGAAGAGAAGGGATAGATCACTAAGTTAAAGTACTAAGTAGTCGTCATTTGCCAAAAGAGGAAAAAACATCTAAAACATTAATGCTAAATAAAATAGCTCTCCAAATCTGAAGCGTCCACATTTAAAAGTTACATACCTCTTGAATTCGATGTTATTGTAATCATGGGAGTGACCCATAACAAAACTGAAAACAGAGAAAAACGAAGTTCGTCTGCTTGATAACAGATAAGCCTAAGGATCTTTGGATGTGAGTCAGTGTCTTCTCTTACAAAACCAAGAATGAAAATGTTAGCTGTGTGCTTACCATTCATAACATGTTAAAAGTTTTCCCCACATAGACTTATTGTGAATTTAAAAAAAAATCTTTGAGTGTATATCGTTTACCTTAACCAGCACGTCACGCCCACCTGTACTGTCGTCTGCGATATCTTTTTTTGACCAGTGCCGTATTGTAAGATTTAATACAAGAAAACATATCATGTTAACATCATTCTAGCACAATCAAGTTTACAGCATAAGAACCAACGTGGTTATGTGTTATCCACCAGCATGGCTCCCCACAGTTCTGTGGTTTGGCATCATATCTGCAAGACCGGTCTATTCGTCCCAGCAACCAAACATAGTTTTCATCATTGCAGATGATCTGGTTTGTTTCAAAATTGCATTCTTATGTTTGCGGAAGTGTTTCTTCTATTGACATTTGGTTGTGTAGAGCATATATGCATTAAATCTTGCAAACTACAGATTGTGCATATTCATTGTGTAAAAGGCATGGAAACAATGGTGGAATATGGATTACTATGAGGGTAAAAAAGTAATCCTGATTGTAGAAATGTGGTACATGTATTTTAAAGACAATTACTTGCATAGCCTTTTGTGTCAGGGATGGAATGATGTTGGATTTCATGGCTCCGAGATTGAGACACCAAACATTGATGCCTTGGCTTATAATGGCATTATCCTGAACAAGTATTATGTGTCACCTATCTGTTCACCCACTCGCAGTGCTATCATGACAGGTCGACATCCCATACACACAGGTATGTCAAACGTTTCCTCTGATCATTATCAAACAGGTGATTGTATTTAGTTTCTTTGCTAAAATTAATGTCATCCAGAAAGTCTGATTTATAACTCCTTATTGTACCTTATGTACACAAATAATCAGTAAAGACTGAATTATAAAATCTTTAGTTATTAAGATCAGTTTATATGAAACTGTATGTTGATGAAATTAAATTATGAAATTTTATAGCTTCTGATGCTAAATCTTAGGGATGCAAGTTGGTGTGATAGGGGGATCAACACCTTATGGACTGCCTCTCAGTGAAATAACCATAGCACAGCATCTGCAGAAGTTGGGCTACAGACGGCACATTGTTGGAAAGGTCTGTCTCACCTAGGTGGTTAGAAATGCAATGGTTTGTACATTTAAAATCCCTTCTGAAATATGATTCTCTAAGGGTCTTTCTTAACTAGAAGAATGTTCTCCCTCGATCATTTGTCAAACCTGATGTCACATTTTGTATCCTATAGGTTATAGGTTTAAAATTTTAGATCATAGAGTAGTTTTCTGCTAATCTTGTTTCATTTACTTCATTAAACATCAGTGTTTGAGCCTGTATCTGGGCTGAATATGGAACTGTAAGATCAAGTTGATCCATCTCGGATGGGAAGTTCACACCTTGAAGGACAACTTATTGAAACCATGAGCACTGGTCCAGCTCAATGGGTGGTTGGTGACCAGTAGTTACTGCAGCATGAAAACTGGATTGCTGATAGTAGTCCAAAGATAATGGCCAAGGAAGAAGAGGTACTAATTTAGCTTGGTTTTTCTTTCTATCAAGAAGATTAAGTGAGCCAAGCAAATCTACAGGTGGTGAGCCCAGATCACATGTAGGGTAGATACCGTCCAAAGAGTTGCATCACATTAGCATCTGTATGTGGTGAAATTAACTACCAGCTGCTCTTTGGATAGTAGTTCAAACTGAACTGCTTCTGGGATCATGACAGGTCTGAGACCAGGGGGAACAGAGGCGTGAGATCATCAACCATGCTGCTAGAATTAGAATATGATGGGCATAGAGGCACTGTTAATTTGTCTCTGACCTGTTGGGTATTCGATGTACATGTTTTGAACTATCATATGATTTTGTGAATTAGATGTTGCAAGGGGTTAATTTTGGATGTTTAAAAGCTCTGCTTTTGGGATGTAAGTTATGTTTTTCTGTCTTTTTTTTCTAGCAGGACCTTTTTGCTGTTTTCTCCTGCTAAAAGGACATTTTGCGGTCTCCTGTTGCTAGCAGGATCTTTTTCTAGAGCTCTTGTTAGCATACCTTATGCTACCTTTTTCTTCTTAGCAAATCTTTTCTGCCTTTGGCTACCGTTAGCCTTTTATTGCCCTTTTTGGCTGTGCTAGTCAACACCAATGTTATGCTGTGCCATGGAAAGTATGTGGCAGACAGCAGTCAAGAAATCATGGAATGTGAAGGAAATAAGCACACTGACAGAAAGGAAGGCAGTTGTATAGAATGAGAAACAAGGTTCCCGTTCTAGGTGCAGAACGAGTTCAGAGGTGAAGAGCTGGCCTGGAGTGCCATGCTGTGAGTTAGTTGTGTTATGTCAAGTGATCATCTGTACCTGTCCTTGGTGGCCTTATGTCCTGGGTTTGGCATGGACATGGGTGAAGAGTTTGAGAACAGAAAGTCTGCAATTATCAATGAAGACATGGCGAGGTTATCTTGAGTCATTGTTCAGTGAGCACCTATAGGGACCCCTGATGAGGTACAGACTGTTGCGTGAACTGCGACGCCAGTGTTGGGTATTGTGTGTGTTGCTGCAAGTTATCACTGTATGCAGTAGTAGTTGAGAAAGGTTAGTTTTGTAGTTTGATACTTATGCTTAATATTAATTATTGTTAGCAGTGGGTGTTGCTAGGGCATGTGTATGATAGTTGTTGTGTAGACCTAGCTTAGGCTGATGTGTCCCCTGAAAGGAGTCTTGCCATCTTGCTCATTCATATGTAAATAATATTCATCTTTCACTGTATTGTGTCATGTGATTCTCTGGGGAGATTGTATGTGGATGGGGGCTCAAGTCATGTGAATGCATTCATGTGTTATAAATAATACAGTATATTATTCTGCCTCCTAAACTGTTGTCCTCTTGAGATTGGTCGTGTGAGAATGAGCTTGTGAGACAATATGTTAGGAATAGTAAAAATATCACAGAGAAGACGACACATGATGCATAAATGATCAGGTCCAGCAAAACAGAATGCTTATTCATCTAGTTAGCAAGGGCCCTATTGTAATTTTCGGTAAGCTAAACTTATATGTAATTATGTATTTCAGACAGCATGGAAGAGCACCATTCCAATCAAGTTTTGAATGATAACTCAATAATTCTATAATTATAGAACCAAAAACCGGATGCCATGTACAGGACACGTTTATTTTATTGAAAGCAAGAGACTGAAACATCTGGTTTTGTGTGTTCTTTCCATTGCAGTGGCATCTAGGTTTTTTCACAGATGCATATCTACCAACAAACCGTGGTTTCGAGAGCCATTTTGGCTACTACACTGGGCATGAAGATTACTTTGACCATGAAGCTCAGGATGATCAGGTCATATTCTCAGTTTTAAATGCTTACTCTACGTTATGAGAGTACAGATTATTGCACCAGTTCATCGTAACAATCGGTGTTTTAGAGCTAGGAGAAACTATTTTTTTGGGGGGGGTGGGGGATGGGGAAGGGCAACTTTTGGTATGTACGGCAAGCTTGATGAAAGTTAAAAATCATGAGAACTTGCACCCTTCATTTCTATATTTTTACATATTCTCATGTAAGAATGTTTCAGTGTATTTAAAAATGGTTCAGTACACTCGTTATATACTTGCATAACCTGTATTCTTGTTACAGATGTGGGGCCTAGATTTCCATAGAAATGGAGAGACACTATGGGATGTCTATGGCAACTTTTCTACAGAAATGTACACGAACGAAGCAGAACAAATCATACGTTCACATAATCAGTCAGAGGTAAACAGGCTTTGCAAGAATGGATCCTTTAATCAAATGGTCAGCAAACTTGAAAAACATGTTTTCAAAAACTGACCTTCATATGCATATATATATATATATGCAAAGATTAGTTCAACCAGCACATCACACATACCAGGTTGCTGGAAAAGCTTATGAGCACAATGCGTCATATTTGTTGCAGCCGTTGTTTCTGGTGCTTGCACACCAGGCTGTACATGCTGGAAATGAACCAGCTCCACTTGAAGTCCCAGAATCGTATGTGGAGAGATATACAAATAGAATCAAGGATGTCAAACGAAGAATTTTTGCAGGTAGATGTACCTTTAGGGTAGTAAGCACTGTATTTATAACAGCGATACTCACTGGCATCTAAAGCATGGCAAAGATGATAAAGGGTTGAGGCCCATGTTGTTTTAAGTTTAGATATAAAACTTGACAAACAAATTATGGATTATAAGACAAACATGGAACACTGCATAACTGAACTTCATACAAATGTATATGAAGTACATGTAGCATATCTTATTATTTGTATTCAAAAGTCTCCATTCCCCCAAAACATTTGCAGTAAGTTTAGCACATTTAACATAGTTCTCAATATAAAAAAAAAACCTTTACAGGTATTCAGTATAAATGCACCATAGGGCTACATTAGAAAGCAGATTTGTACTCAGGTCAGAAAATTACTTTGGTCTAAATGTCAGGAATATTCATTGAGATACGTGTATGTGGAAACCTTCTGGTACAGCATTTTGCCTTTCTTTTTTTATTTTATTCCTCAAAGGAATGGTATCAGCACTGGATGATTCAGTTGGTCGAGTGGTGAAAGTATTGAATGAGACAGATCTCA
Source organism: Lanistes nyassanus (assembly GCA_004794575.1). NCBI lineage: Eukaryota > Metazoa > Mollusca > Gastropoda > Architaenioglossa > Ampullariidae > Lanistes > Lanistes nyassanus. The sequence continues at coordinate 119,464 of SMGT01007231.1, forward strand.
TGAAAAACACTATTCTTGTTTTCACAACTGACAATGGTGGGCCAACAAATGGGTATGATGGCAACGCAGCTTGCAACTGGCCACTAAGGTGAGGTTATACCAGTCTTAAAACAGTTTTGTGAAATTTTAGCTAATTGTTATCACTCCCAAGCTTAGAATTTTTGTTTCCATCATTAAAAGAATCAGGAAAGAAATTTGTGGTTTTAATTTTTTTCAAGGCTTCAGAATGACTTTAAATTACCCAGAAAGCTTTAGCACGTGAACCAAGTTAGGGCTTGGATTTAGAGTTATGCATGGCTGAAAACATGTATGATTATGCTTTTGTCTTCAGGGGGGTTAAGAACACTTTATGGGAAGGTGGAGTTCGTGGTGTGGGATTCATCAACAGTCCCCTTCTAAATGGACAGACATACATCTCAGAAAATTTCTTTCACGTGACTGACTGGTTGCCCACTCTCTATCGTGCGGCTGGGGCAGATCCCGCAGACATTCAGAACCTCGATGGCCTCGACCTGTGGGATATGCTGCGGAAAAATGGGCCACAGGTTCGCACAGAGGTTCTTCACAATATTGACCCAGTAAACAAGTTTGCCTCCATTCGTGTTGGTGACTACAAACTGGTAATGGGAAAGATATCCAGTAATGACAATGGCTGGTATCCTCCTCCTCAGCTGTCATCTGCAGCACACAGCGATGACACTCTCCAGCCTGGCAAACAACCAGTTATCGTGAACTGTGGCCCAATGCCTCAGAATGCTTCATACAACTGCATACCTGAGGATTTCCCGTGTCTGTTTCACATTCCAACAGACCCTTGCGAATACAACAACATTGCTGGCAATTACCCAGAGGTAGTAAAGCAGTTGCTTCAGAGGCTAGAGGAGTTCAACTCCACCATGGTTCCTCCTGGTAATAAGCCGGAAGATCGCAGTGCAGATCCAGCTTTGCATGGAGGAGACTGGAAACCATGGGTTTAGAACCACTGGATATGTTGTTCTTAGTTTTAATTCTGGATTACCATAGCAAACTACGCTCATAATGTAGCAGTTGGCAGCCCTGCAATTTTTTTTTAAAAAGGCCAAATCAGTAATAATCTGTGATATTTGTCTCATTACACCTTCAGATAAAATCTTTCTGAAAGCACATACTGAAAATGTTACTGAATTTTGTGCATACCTTCAAAATCACTTTATGACTTCTCTGTTGCCTATTTCTGTAAGACTTGAAAGTTTACTTTACCAGAAGTAAATGAAAATGTTGAACTCAAAATTTATTGCATCTGTGCATTTAGCCACAGACAAGGACATTAAATTGTTCCCGATACTGTAAAATGATTGACATGATGTTTTATGACTTAATTTAACAGTGACCAAATATTCCCTTACAATAAATGTGAAATATATATGTGTGTTCTCAGGATAAACCATTAAACCATTATTTGTCAGGATAAACCATTAATGTTTGCTACACTGCTGTTACCCTGTTCTGTATAACCTCGGGGTGCACGTTAGTGTATTATCCTGCATCTTAATCCTCAATCAAAACATTTTGCCTAAAATCTTATGCACACTCAACACGTCCCATTACCACCACCAAATGTTCACAAACGGAAAGATAACATTGCTAAAAAAGAATATCCCTGTTTAATTCTTCTAAGCAAAGCTGCAACCAAAACATAATAGTGTCATGCATCATAACCACAGTTTTCTTGAAGTTTTTTGACAATGAGGTCAAGAACATCAGGATGAAGAACACTTTTAAGTACAGCTTCTTCCAGACACGTGGAAAAATGTTTATAGCTGGAACTGTCTGTGACTCTAGTTTGTTCAACTTGGCCAGAAGACCTGTGGCATGCCTTGTCTATTGCATTAACATACTTTTCAAAACTACAAGGTTCTAAAACAAACAAGTACATCTGTGAAACGAGAGTATCTCTGCCCTCCACCATGATTTCATCTGAAGAGGCACCAGTGTTTTCATTCTTGAACCTTTTCCAAGGCTGAAACTTCCAGGCACTATTAACATCAGCTGTGATTACCTTCAGACCTGTACCAATGGCTGATGCAATTTCCAGTGAACTGTTTGCTGGAACAGATTCATCTATATTCTGCTCAGCTTCACAGCTCGGTTTTGACGATGCATCAATGATAAATTCTGACAACGCAAATGGTGTTTTGACAGAACAGAATGAGCAGTCCTTCAGAAATTCTGCCAGCTGCATAAGTCGAGGGTGGGGACAACTAGTCGAGCCCAACCCAATTTCGTCTAGGGCATTACTACCATCTGCATTAGTAAATGGCTGCTCTCCTTCCATGTCTTCTGAACGCACATTTTCTTTGACATCGCTGAATTCAGAGGAGTCAACAGAATTAATTTCTGTGCTGAAATTTGATGGTAGCTGAAGACAACTGCTGGGCCTGAGATCAGTGTGTCTATCCGAGTCGCCCTGCTCTGCTGAACTGGTTTTGGTGCCAGCCCCAGTTTGATAGGAACACAGATGTTTCAGTGCTGTTTGGAGGTAGGATATATTTGATGGGGCTGGCTCTAGATCCTGTGAGAAGAGAGTAAAGAAATATAAAGTCCCTGCACATAATAAAAACCTAGAAAATTCCTACATATATCATGCATAACTAACCACTGACAAAATATCTTAAAACCATTAAATTGCCTCATATCACCCACAAAAATGTCTTAAAAAGTCCCAAATCCTTTTAATGAAGCAATATCTGGCTTTGCCATCTAAAACTATGGAAACAAAGCTTGACCATTATATTTCTTCCTTTTATATAATTCATTGATTCAACGATGGCTGGAAATGAACTTTTTTTAAAGGAACACTGACACATAATACCAAGAACACACAACTATCTATTGCTATTACAAACTATGGATGATTATGAACGCATTTTTGTGAAATCTCTTTACACCAAGAAAATAAACTTGCATACTCTATAACTAGTATAAATGTAGAACTTTTTTTGTCTGCTACACAGCAGCTGACAGGTCACAAGGACAAAACCCTTCCATTAGATGAGTCATGACTCAAACACAAATATTGTTAAATCATTCTGCAGAGGCGGCTGCTAGAGCATGCAAATGCACTGATTAACGTGCATTTCACCAGAGTAGACACAGTTTTATTAACATCTGTGTGATGCGCTGTTCAGTTAAGGCTAGTAAATAGTGAGAACTTTAATTATAGCCATGATAAATATGTGGATTTACCGGTTTTTTTTAAGTATTGGAATGTGTTTTTACTTTGACACCTATGGGTTGCAGTACTTTGAAGCCGAGTCTTAAACAGAGTTTCATTTTTAGTAATCCCTTAATTTTAAATAAAAACACAGAGCATCGTAAAGTTCAATGGGTTCAGTGACTTACCTCTGTTGGGTTTACCCACTGGTCCATCAATGAATCCCCAGCTGTCTGGGTGAAGTAAGGGATCAAGCAAGAAGCAAGGCATCTTGTCATGGCTTCATGCATGCGGCTGTTTACATCTTCTGGCTGCAGAGTGAGTTTAATAGATTCTTTTGAAGTATAGCAAGATGCTGACTCTCCTTATTGAAAGTACAGGAAACTACCCCATCATAACAGGATAACAAAGACATGTTTTATTGGCATCTGCAGCAGGATCAAGGATGTAATAATCTCTTTATGCCATGATCATTCAAAATACCTTCTATCTTGGGGAAAATACCCAGAAGTCAACTGTAATTTGTTTTTAAATCAAACATCCTCTGTGGTATGCCACACTGCAGCACATAACACATGGCATAATCACTCTTAATTAGATCAAGTTACAGAAATAATAAATACCATGAGCCGTTTTAAAACCTTTTGTAAGTTTCCTTCAACTGTAACATGCTCATAAATGCAGTACCATTTCCACCCAAGTGTTGATACTCAGTGCTGTCTCAGAGCAGACAACATAATGCCACCAATGGTGAGGCACATACAGCACATGTCCAGGCTCTAAAGTCACAACAAATGGCCTGCTCTCCTAAAAAAAAACAAAAGGCTTTTTTAAGAAACGAACCACTTACAATTCCAGCACCTTTGATAGAACTTGCTCTGTAAACTCATTCTCTTTACACATTATACTTGCAAAATTTAAAAAAAAGGACTTAAAACAATGAACAAACAGAGCAATTTTATCATTCTCAAGCATGTCACAAGTCTTTCAAAAAGGAAGGGACAGTAGCCAACACATTTTTTTTTAAACTGTGGAAGTTCAATAGGAAACAGCATTGTTATCAATGTCTGATCCAGGTATACCTGTGTATCTGTCACCTAAAAGTCTTATGCATGGCTGCATGGATACTTATCGTAACAGCTAAGTTATTTCAGAAAAATATGTCACCAACATAATGCCCACCGTAAATTTTGGGAAAGCTGTTGTGTTTGGTCTTGCAACATCCACCTGACTGAAGACGCTTGACTCCTCATAAGGAATCCTTGTTGGGTAGAGACATGCAGAATCCTCAGGAGGAAACAACACCCAGGTTTTTCTGCACAACATTAGCCAGATACATTTTATATGTCAAAGAAAGACAATCAGTCATATCATAAAATATGCAAGAACATTCAGCAACGTATGTATACATACCACACGCACAGACAAATGCACATGCACAGTGTTTCATATTGTGCCTCACCTCCCTTGGATCTGAGCCACAAGATTGAAGCCATAACTGTCAAAATGACAAGGAGTTGAGGCCCCTGCACTCCCAATCCATATCGTGCTGTTATGACCATCGATTCCATGCAGCCCTAGGGTAGACCAGCATACTGCAAACGTACAGGCTCTGGCTTAGTTAATGTGTAAATTTTGCCTGAAGAAAACCAAAATAGTTTTCTGAAAATGCTACAAAACATCTGGTACTTCTCTTCATTTTCAGTGGACTTGCAATAAGGTATGCTAACCTTCCTCTAGCATGTGTTCATGTTCCTCAAAAACCTCTGTCATGTATTTGTAGTCTATGTACCCAGAGAACTCCTGAGGACTGAATGGGTAAATGGGGTTATCTTTCTTCGCATTGCCTTCAGCCCATGTCAGGAAGTCTTGTATGCAGCAGTTGATGTAAACACCTTCCGACTCCCATGCTGGACCTGTTATGAGTATAGTCTGTTACAGTACATGCAGTTTATGATGACGATGATGATGATAATAATAATACTTGTGAAATTAAGAAGATATCTATAGGAATAAATATCAAACCTGTTACAGACATTAACCCCAAAGTAACAATTACAGGGTCAGCGCACATATGTGAGAACTGAAAATAATTTGAATAGTATATCCTATCAGCTTTAGGTACAAAAGTATTTCTGTAAATTTTTAAGTGTTTATTTTACCTGTGCTGTGTCTCTGTATTGGCATCAACCGGCATGGAAACAGCTTTTGTCCAAGAGTCTTGGCCAGAGATGACACAGTCCATTTGATGGCTGGCCAGTTCTGCAGGGCACCATATACCACAAATGGAGGACAAGATTTTGTGAGCAAGAACTTGGTATCGACAGGATCCTCTCTCAGAACTTTTGATTCTGCCATCTTAGAGTATAAATAAACGCAACTTTATGGTTTAACAATATTTTCCAATTTATGTTGGATGTATCAAAATAGAGTTATCATAGCATGTTCTACAATGAAGCCTAAGCTTAAGATTCTGTAAGAGCATGATGTGATCACTGAGTGGACCAAACTGTATAATAAATATGGAGGGTGAAAGTTATCGTTCTCAAGAGAGAACTAGAGAGAGAGATCACGCAACGTGCACATGAAATAAAAGCGAGCAGCTGCACATGAAATGAGTAACTCAAAGTCAAAAGATGCAAATAATTGCAAATAATTACAATGTCATTGTTGCAAGGTCATTCCGAATGTCGATAATTCAATAAATAAAAGTTGTGAAATGTTCACAAAGTGATTTTTTTAATGCAATGGGCAAGAAATGCCTTCTCAGGACTGAGAAGTGTTAGTCTTAGCGTTAAACAGTGAACACCCTTGCCAGTCGATGCGTCAGTCATCAAACAATTAACGGAGTGTTGCATTCTTATGGACTCAAGAGTGATTTCTTGGATAAAATATAATTCTATCTCGCAATAGTTCACACTTGCTGCAATATCTGAGAACCTTTTTGTGATTAAAGCTCTATTACTATGGAAAATACTGTCACATGGGACTTTTGGCAGAGATGTTCTGCTTTCGATATCGCGAGAACTGCCGTAAACTGTACTTGATCCTCGTTGCGCTGTCTGAAAAAAAAAAAAAATACTGCGGAAATGTCCACTTTTTCAATTATAAATAAAAGAGTATAAGGGTTGAAACAATTTTTATAAGATGAATCGTTTCTGAACAGGGAGTGGCTATTTGCACAGGTTACAGACGTTTCGCCCCATCGCCCCCAAAAAGCTGTACGTCCCATTCCCCCCCCCCCCCCAAGAAATGTCACCATCCTCCGAAAGTCCGCGCTGATATTAGCAGACCCGATCAAACACAATTCGAGGCCTATATCGCATTGTTTGAGGGAAAATGTAATGCCAAATTAAACTGATATGAGGATCTGAAGTTTACTAATACTATATGATCCCAAATTTACACTTATTTACGGTACATTAAAGGTGTGTCCTTTAAGTGTTGTATCTCAATATTTGTATCTTCTGTTCGTATCTGCGCAGACTTTCGTAGAACCCATTAAGTACACATTTTTGCCATGCGAGCGAAAAACATTTTTAAAAACGCGTTTTCAGCAAGTCGATCGCGAGAATAATACTAGAACGAATTGGTATTTTTGAATAATAAATACACGGTTTTATTATGCCACTTAAAGGCGATCGAAACAATATAATTGGGGCGATAGGACAAATTTTGGGGGCGGTACGTCAGGCATCGGGGGATCAGGCATTGCTGGGGCGAAACGCCCAGTACTCATTTGCACGCCCCAGTGCAGATAGAATCCGAGGCATGACTGACGTCAGATTTCTTAGTACATAAAATCTTTAGTCATAGCAAAAGGAATCACTCCGCAACAGAGCCGTGTAAATTAAACGAACGCTTGCAGTATTTTTATTTATTAACTGTTACTTTTTTACCTCAGTTGAGTAAAGACGTGGGAGAGGTGCGACCGACCTTCGATCGAAGGGGTGCATCGTGTACAACACGTCGATTTGACTTCAAACTTTCTAGACCTACCAAAGATTTTTTTTTTACTACATTTATGTACTAAAAAGTTTTTGGATTTGTACAGCAGGCTCAGCGTCCGCCACTGCCCCGCGATATCGTATGGAATCCATAGCAGAACAGGACCTGCAAAAACATGGGAGATGGGTGGCAGAGGGGGAGACGGATCGAAGTTTCTGCGTGTATTAAGTTGCCTGCTGAAAAATATATAATTGTACACATACGAATTTTCGGAGTTATGCAATATATGCACTGCGGCCTTAAGCAGCTATAAATCCTATAATGCACTTCTTTCTGGTGGTTAGGCTCTTGCCTCAGTAGATAAACAGCTATAGTTGGTGCAGATGTACTTGCTACTGCCACGCACGCGTTGATATGCAAGCTGTACTATTTCCTGGGCGTGCTATTATATTTTTTTTTTCGTCTGGCTTCTGGTTGCCATGACGATCGTGCAGGTACTCCCAGGATATCGGACAATCATGATGTCATGTCAACCATGCAGAAAACTGCGAGTCTTTTCAGGAGAGACCTTTTTCAATTAGAACATGATCGGTGCGAGCAAAGATATGTAGGGGACATATCTCTGGTGTACTCATGCAGTCAACAACGTCATGTCGTAAAAAGATTTCTTTTTAACATAACTAAAATGATATCATTACGACAGTTATAAACTCTAAAATTACTTGCAGAACTACGTTTTCTTTTACATATTCATTTTCATACATTGTTGTGTTCGCATCGTTACTAAGAACGCACTACGGGAATACCAAAGGCTTGAAAAATGGCGGCTTAGTGATGGTTAACTTGGGAATGTTTTGGTCTCAGTGAATAGTTGGATTCCAGTTAGAAACATGCCCCCAGGAAAGGTAAGACCCAGAAATTATTTGATCCGAAAATAGCATATAATACATGCAGTTTTCTGATCGAACATTTACCATCGTAAAATCATGTAGAAAAGATAGTAAATAAAGTATCAGTATGTAACTTGTAAGTAGTAATACAATTATTAGTAAGTACTAATTAATAATTACGTAAGTACCAAATAAAAGTATGTTTTTACTAAAAATATCCCACCGATACTTAAAACTTAAATACTTAAAAGTTAAATCATTTAATCAGTGTTTTATCATTCATTCATTGTCAGAATGTCGCATTTTATTATATATGGAAATACATGTCATCCCATGAAGAGAGGTGCAAACATTGTAATCAAAAGTAAAGTGTTTGAAAATAATTCAATAGACTCGAACACAAAGACCTGTTAAGTTTATGCTGGTTCAGTGGTCGTCCTGCCGTTGTATCACAGGGTAAACCTAAAGATGACACTTGGACAACGAATGAGCTGAATGAGGCGTTGAAGGTATTTTTGGGATGCTTTTCGTTATGAATTTGTCTCAGAACTTAAAGCCCTTTACCCCATGTTCCTGTTTGCTAAGATAACCATAATTTCCTAATTTCTCTCTCTCTCTCTCTCGCTTTCTCTGAAATAGTTTTACTTATCTTGAACTCTTCATGCTTAATGAAGTCGGAGACTATCCTCCAAGAGACACCTCAGCTTACACAGTGGTCTTACTACTGGGTGCTGTCTACAGAAGATGATCCGGTTATTTCCCTGGTTAACTTCCAGTCTCATTCTTTTGGCTTTGAAGTTCAAGTTGATACCCATGTAGCATTCTTTTGTTTTAAAAAGAGGTCTGTTTATATAATGGCATGATCACCTAAAGAAGTGAAAAAATACTTTTTGTAATGAATATTAATATGAAAAAATTCATATGTTCATAATGTTTGTACAAACTTTAGCATGTGTCTGGGCATGTGTCTATGTCTTCATGTTTTTGGAAGTGCACATTTGTACATGTATGTGCTTGCATGTGTCAGCACTGTGAGTAGGAGACAAGCAGTAAACCATGAAAACAAACGTGTTGTCTGCCGTGGACACTTTGAGGTTACCCAAGAGTCCCTTACAGGATACTTCTAGGTAAAAGCTATAGACTTTTTCTGGCCAGGATGACACCATGAGATTGAAAGATACAAAGGAATCAGAAAACCAAAGAGTAGGAGAGAGATGGAGGAAATAACAGAGTGCTCAGATGTTTGCGTTGGTGCTGGATGATGAGCTCAACAACAGATTAAATTAATAATAATATGGCAGTTACTGTATAATACAGATTACATGATCAAAGCGAGAGCACTTATTTTTGTAATCACCACAGATAGTGATCCCTAAACTCCAACTGCTGTCAGAACTTCTTTCTTTTCACCTGCACCAGCCTTCACTACTCTAAAGTCTAATGATCTGTAGACTATGGATTTGCTGTTGTTATTAAGACTTTACCATAGGTAATGGGAAATAGGATTTAGGCGTGCTTGCTCTATACAAATTATGCAGTGAAAAATTTTCATGTGAAATTGATTATTTAGTCTTTTGTCATATTAAAATTTTTGTTTTCAGAGAACTCGTGGAGACCAGGAAAGAAAGAGACGATCAAGGGATGTTGATGGTAACTATTACATAAACAAGTTTGTGCACTTGGTCATTCATTTCACCAATTTTACTTTCCTATTCTTTCTTTTTATATGTGCGTAACATACATACATTTTGTGTATGTTTTGTATGTGGGTTTGTGGGTAGGTGGGGGGGGGGGAGAGAATGAGTGCATTAACAATCATTTATGTATTGATATATGTGTATGCATTCCCATGTTTTATGCATAAAGGCTTAGGAAAGTTAATGATTTAATTATATGTGTATTTTTTTCTCAGATGACAGAGAAGGCAGACGCAATGATGACAGGAATGGAGATGAAAGTCGCCGTAATCACAAGCAGGGTGGCACAAAGTCATACAAGCATGAAGATGCAAGTATTTAATTAAGTTGACATTTGATCTATTTGGTACATTTACAGCTTTGCAACTTGCGATGAGTTTATCAAATTCTAAAGTCTTTTTCCAGGTATATTGTATTTAGGAATCTTTAACTTTCATGTTTTCTTAGTTTGGTCCCTAGATATGGAGCAATTTGAAATCTAAAGGCATCATGACACTTTGTTTTCAGTGTTTTGAAAAAACCAATTTATCTTGTTCTGCATTCTGTAACGCTGAACTGTTAACTCTTCATAATAAACAAGCTTTGTCAAGGGAAGACCAGGGTGGATGTATTCAGATTAATCATTCCTGCATAAATCTTTTTTGTCTAGCCAAAGAATAATTGGTACTGACATTATAATATTATGAAGTCATTCTGTTGTTTGTTATTGTTTTTTGAGTTCCAAAAGGAGAAAAAAGTCACAATTGCACATGCTTCAATCACTGGGTTTGGTGTCTCTAGAACCAGACAACTTCTGGTGATTGGATTTCTTTAGTTCTGCTGTGTGGCGTCGATGGCAGTTTTGAGCCTAAAAAGCATGCACTGTACAAGTAACTCAGAAATGATTCAAGCTGGTTTGCCAGAGCACGTTAAGCTTTGTCACAAAATGCAAGGGTGGACTTCATTCTCAATGTTTTGATTTCTGTTGTCTTTCCTTTCGGACAAGGATGGGCTATTGCCTAGCCTTATCCAGCAAGATTTGATGAAAGTTAAAGCCCCTTCCACTGCTTATCTGGATAACCACCCTAAGACACAATTTTTTGTCCACTTCACACTTGCGTTTATCTAATCCTGAGTGGTTTCTTGTGTTGCTGTTATCATCCAAATCGGAACGAAAGCAATGACAGAGAAAACCCCAAATGCCCTCACATTTGCAGAAATATTGATAGAAATAGAACTGTAATGCGGGACAAAACTGTACAATTTCTGGAGAAACTATATGAAAAGTAAGATTTGCTACATGTGTTTTATTATGCAATAGTTATACTTTCATGATTATCCATGGCTTAATATTGAAAACATAAAACGTAGCGAGGAGCCAGGATTGTAAAAGAGCAAGGTTTCAGTTATTATTTCATGCATTGAACATGTTGAAGGATGGGAGTAAAGGCAAAACCAGAAGTAACCGGGATGTTTCACCAGAACCTGTGGTGGAACTTACAGAGGTAAACTTTGTTTCTTTAGCTCAGCACAGAGATGAACATTTTAAAGTACAGAGTGCCGGCCACTTTATATGTTAATGCGTTGTCGTGGTGGCAGATTTACAGCAAGATGGGAATCACATAAAGCTTGAAGGGGGTATATGCAATTCTTGATGCTTTTTTGCTTTTTTTGTGGGTTGGGAAAGACCGTGTCTTAGTTTTCTCTTAGCAGGCTATGTGGGCGGAGGTGCTGCTGTTAAAATGGTCAGTGGAATGCTGCAGACAAATGATTTATGTATTTCCGTCAAGCAAAAGGCTATCTATGCTATAGGTTAACAGATGGAAGTGGGATATAATTTGTGCAGTTGTTTCTGAAGTACCTTTCAAAAGGGATGTTCTGCTGTAGGTTTGGTGGTTGGGTTAATATTGTGCCAGCAGTGAAGTCTATCTCTTGAACAGGTTAGGGAAGAAGAGGCGATGAAATGTGCTAGGGAAAGAGGATTGGGGAGAAAAGCAGGTTACTCAGAGAGGATTCTAGATGCCCTGCCCCCCCCCCAACCTCCTCGCTCCCCTGGTCCCTAAAACGGTGTTAGACATAGGATCTTGAAGCAATGACCCTATATCTGTCACAAGGAAATGTTGCTGCTGTGCTGTGGGTCTTCCTGTTCTACTGCATGTGCAGGCAAATGACAAAAGTAACCCTTGTTTCTGTGAGCAGCTGTCTAACAGGTTATTTTCAAACAGCATCTTTCGATAAAATAAACTTTTGGGATGGCTGATGCAGCACAGTTTTGTTTTCACCATTCTGATTGTGGCACTTTTTGTGTACTATATGTTTTTTTGTTGTTGTTTTGCGCTGTATGCATAGTTTTGCTGAAACTTTCTGTTTCAATTTTTTGTGTGGCTTTGCATGCATTGCATTTTTGTGTTCTGTGCTCATTGTGTTACACGTGAGAACTTAACTATACGTGCAGCATGATAAATAGACTTTATATATATATTTGTTTAATACATGTAGACAGTCTTCCCTTGCATTAGTTTTTAACAACTTTTCTTCTTCTTGACTTTACAGGAAGACAGAGAAAGGCTAAGACAAGAGAGACGGGAGAGGCGAGGTGGGAAAGCAGAAAAGAAAGAGGTACTGTAGGCTTACATGGCAGACTGTTGTGATAAGTGCTTGCGCCATGTGTTTTTCTGGGTCACTTTTTTTTTGGGGGGGGGGATCCACAGTGAAGTGATCACCCCATCGATTTATTATTTGATTATTAGTTTTAACAAAGAAGGTAAAAAAACTCATCATCCATGTTTTCAGCTTGCATTTTCATGAAGCACTGGACAGTGGACCCAAGACAACCAACCCCCCTACCCCTACCCCATTCAAACATTGCAGCATAATTCTTCTGTTTTTAATAAAGTCTTTATAAATTATTGTTTCTAAATTGTATGCTTAATATACTATCGATGTATCTATCGTGCACCAAGATCCATGTTTCTTCACTACAATGTCAGTCAGCTTTTGCTGGACATCATGTGAAATCTTCTTGACCAGTTCTGGCGCCTGGCACTAACATTAGTCATGTAATGTTGCAGGAAAGGCCTCACCACAAAGAGGTAAAACCTGTGGACAGTGATGAGGATATGAAAAGACGTCATCTCAAAGATGATGAAGAACGCAGACAAAGAAGAGAGGCCCATGATGAGTAAGCTCTGATTTAGGTTCTTATGTTGTTTGAAATCAAAGTCTGTAATCAACTGAAAAGAAGCACATTTGCTCCAGCCTTTCCCTATTAAATGACAAGCAGAGGAGGAAAGGCCTTTACTATTGAAGATGCTTGCCTAAGCTGTATGTGGAGTGGGTACAAGAAATTTAGTGCAGATTTTGCCTTCAAAATTGCAAGAAAAATACAGTTTAGTTTATCTTCCTGAATCATTTGATGCATCTTTGCAGGATAAAATATTTTTATGAGTCTTTCTGAAAGGGATGTTGTGAACTTGACGTGTTCTGCCAGGGGTCGTGTAAAGGGGGACAAGAGACAGAACAAAGACAAAGAGGAAAGGGAGCACAGACGAGAAGAAAAAGACAAAGAGAGAAGACATGAAAGAGGTGACAGGGAGAAAAGACGAGAAGGAGGTGGTGGGGACCGTGGGCTTGATGATGGTGGTAGGGAGCAGCGACGAGAAGATGGTGTCAGGGAACGGCGTCATGAGAGAGATGATACAGACCCGCATAGGGAAAGAGATCGGAAGGAAAGGCGCCATGAAAAAGATGAAAGAGAGCAGCGCAGTGAAAAAGATGACAGAGAGCGGCGGCGTGACAGGGGTGATACAGAATGGCATAGAGAAAGAGAGGGGAAGGAAAGGCGCCATGAACGAGATGAAAGAGAGCGCCACCATGCCCGGGACGAGCGTGAAGAAAAAGAAAACAAGGACCAGAGACGACACAGAAGTGGAAAGGAATCCCAGCACAGGGAGGATGATAATGTAAGAAACGTTTCATGTTCAGACGGAATGTTTTGAAATGCGGTTGTGGATTTTTTTTGAAAGAAAAGTAGATGTTGGAACAAGGAAAAATTGTCCTATGGGGAGTATGCATAGATACTGTTGTTGAATATTTCACTTAACTGCAGGATGATTATGAGCGGAGGAGACAAGAGCGGAGAGAGAAAAGGGAAAAACATGAAACACCAGATGAGGTTTAAAAAGCTATTTGTGTCCTTTCATAAGAACGATTTTTAACTTAAATATCGTTTCTTGATTAACTTCCTTTTCAAGGCTGTGGAACTGCCTTTTTTAATTAAAAAAACCCTGCAGGGTACCAGAATTATAGCCTTATATAGTTTGGCTTTGTCAAACCATGAAGGTTGTTCTGCAGAATCAGTGAAATACCAGGATGTATGTCGTAAATGCAGATGCTGCTGTGATGTTTGTAACGGTTGATATGAGCTAGTACTTCTGCATCTAGTGTTAAACTTAGGGATCCTTTTAAGTGGATAAGCTTAGTTACAAAGTTTTATTTTTAGGTAGTTGGATGGACTCCTTACTATTGATATTTGTACCAGCCTCATCTGTGTAGACAAAATGAAATTGCTATTAATACTGACATTATGAAGGGTTTTCTTTCAGTTAATGTCATTTTAGATAATAAACAACAAACGAGGACTGAGCGCTTAAATTATAAATACAACAAGAAGTATTTGAAATGCTCAAAGTAACGGTATGCAGATGCATGCAACCAAGGGAGCTTACCCTACCCAAACACGTAGCAAAGAGAGGGTCGAAAGAAAGGGAACGGGCAGATACCCTTTCTTTATAACGACGTTGGTCTGCACACAGCTAACCCTCGGTTGCATGCGTCTGCATACGGTTACTTTGAGCGTTTCAAGTACTTCTTGTTGTATTTGTCATTTTAGATGTTACACATCTACCCATAGAGCCACATTTCCTTCTAGTGACACCGACAGATTCAATTATTTTTGCAATAATGAAATACACTATACCCTCCAATCGTTACCAAAGGTTTTGGTAGAAAACGTTGATATTAATACATGAACAACATATAGGAACTTCAATTTAGTGTTTAGAGAAAACTATACAGGAATATATCTCCAATTACCTGAAATTTCATAAAGTATGATCAGATGCTAATAGGTAATTATTTATTTTTATTTAATGCAATTTTGCACCAAATGGGTTGTGCGACGTGGCTGTCAGGTACGAGCGAAAAGGGAGGATCGCCATCGTGATCGAGATCCCAGAGATCGTGACAGACGTCAACATGAAAAAGATGATGTTAGAAGTGGCGAGTGAGTGTCTTTCATTTTTAAAGGCAGAAAAACATCTACTGGGCTGGCTTGCATAAATGTTGCTATCTGCTCTTCTGGTCATAATAGCAGTTGCCCTGTGTATTTTATGTGCACCTTTAGGTAGGAGCAGGCAATATAAGCGCTCTTGCAAACCACTCCAGATACATAGCATATTTGGTTAATGATCAGCCTCAACCAGTGGTTTTGAAAAATTGATGCCTGTTGTCTGATTAATGTTTTAATGTCTTAAAAAATGTCTTTGAGAGTCTTCATATTTTTCTGTTTTCTCTTTTTATGTTGGTAAATTTAGAGACAGAAACAGAGACAGGGAGAGAGAAGAACGTCGCCACAAAAGAGAAAAAGAAAGAGATGAGAGACACAAAGATCGCAAAGGAGGATCCGAGGATCACCAAGACCTGCCCAAGGAGCAAGGGGATTACCCCAGGAACAGGAATTCGGAGAAAGATAAGCGTAGAAGTAAAGAAGAAGAGGAGGAGGAACGACAGAAAAGGAAGGAGGACAGAAAGCGAACAGAAAAAGAGGTGAATATGTCTTTGTGGGATTTCAAGATTAAAAGTTGCTTTGGACATAAGCGTGTGGGTAGAAAGTTTTCAGTATGTCCTCACTATATATTCCCCCAACCCCCACCAACTTCTGGAGACCATAGTTTAGACTACTGGAAAATCGGGATATGACTATTGACCTGTTCAGTGATGGTGCACATCGCTGTTGTTGCAACGGAGCAAAAGTGCACCGTTCTGATGAATTGTTGTTTGAGGAAATTTTGTTGCACCACGTTGCAGGAGCAGATTGTTCAAGCTAGGGCAAATGACAACTACAATGAATATGAAGATGATTTTGAGGTGAGACCTGTTGTTCCTTGCTTCAGTCACAAAAGTATGTTTTCATGTTTGTTTTGCCAAGTTCTTTTGATCTACACTGATCAAGAGAGACACTTTCCTCCTCCTTATCCGTGAGTCGCTTTCCTTGCTTCCTCGTGACAGTGCATCTTCCTATCCATCCCACTCCTCACCCTCCCACGCTCTTCATTCAAGAATCTTTAACAGAATGAAATGGAAGTCCAGATTGACTCGACTCATTCATTCATTCGTTTATTCATTTATTTTGTTTTCAGGACTATGAAGAAGACTTTGAAGATGATAAAGATGTAAGTAGCATTAACTGGACACAAAGTTTTTCCTGTGTGGTATTCCTTTTTTGTCTTTCTTCTGTGTGATATTCCTTTTTTTTTTTAGTCTGTCTTCTTCTATTCCATGAGTGCAGTTTGAAGTTATATAAGTTACTTCATGATGTCAATCATGCAGAGTGATTGGCAAAGTTACATCATTAAATTATGATTATTTTACGCAAAAAAAGCATACAACACCCTTCCAAACAAAATGTCAAGCAAGTGATGGGAAGTGGGGGGAAAAATATTGTTTTGCTTTGCTTTCCAGTTCCAGTGATTTCTATAGCATTTTGTTTCCTTTTCCTTTTTTATTGCTGCACTGTCACATCAAACCCATGTTTATAATTTTCATAGTGTTACATCATTCTTTATACATGCATTTGGTGTTGCATTCGAATCACTTTAAATTTATGCCTTTTGGTTAGTCTGCACAGACATGAATGCAGTATGATCAGTTTGGTTAAATCTCCACCGTTGGTTCTTAAAGCTTTACAGTCTTCTGTTAGTCTCCATGGCAGCAGATATAATTGTTTTGTATAAACAGGAAAGAGAGATGGATGAGATAATGCAAGCTTTGGCTGAAGAAAATGCTCGCTTGATGGCTGGTTCAAAACGCTTTCCACAGTCTGACTCTGTAAGTTTATGTAATTTTTTTAATGGGTGTACATGACATGGCATCATATGATAGGACTATAATGGTGCAACGGTTTCTATTTACAAATTTTAGCATGGAAATCAAGCTGAAAATGAAACAGATGACTGCTGCTTGGAAATAAAACCCAAGTTAACAACAGAGAAACTGACATGAGCTATAAACTCTGTGTCGTTTATAGCTTGGTTTAGTTTTTCCCTTGTTAACTTATATCCTGTCTGTCAAATTGACATGCAGAATTTAGTAATTTTTATAAAGTGCCTTGTAATTTTACTTAAAAATAAAAGCCTGAGAGAAATTTACCATTTGTAAGCCTTTACTATCCAGAACAAAAGACTGTAACATGCCATTCTGTCACCACAGACTTGCCAGTATCATGGCTTTTCTTCAGTGCTCATGAGTGTTCATGTGTGCAAATTTAAAGATTTTGTGGACTGCACTACAGCAGATTTCTCAATTCCTTTAGAGACAGAACTGCGTCTGAACACTTCCTTCACTCCTTTTAGGTTGAACATAAAGACTCAGAGAGTGGAGACGATGGAAAGGAGCCGAGATGGGGCAGGATGCCTGAGAAACCATGTCCAAAGTCTTTCATAAACTTTGTCTCAGCCAAACAGAGAGTCATGGACAGATCAGTGGCCAGTAAAGCAAGACGCCGTGCAGAGGACTTGCGGAACATGATTGAGCTCGACACAGTATATTATGACATGCTTGACCTACCACCTGTCAAGGAGTACGAGCTGTACATTCGCAGCTTCGGACGGTCTAACACTAAACAGGTGAGTCCTCAACGAATTCAGCACAGTGACTTTTTGAAATCTTTGAAGCCTGGGTTAAAAACAAACAACAAGAAGAAGAAATGTCAGCACTTTGATGTATGGAAAAGAACACTCAACACAACTTGCCATAGGAGTTAAGTATTATGGGAGTGTATGTAGTGGTATAAGGGCTCTGTCATGATGTCCGGTTTCCTTCTCTAGTTACACCTGATAATGCATGATCATCTTTTTTTTTGTTACCTGTAGGCTTATGTCCAAACTAATGAAGATGCTGTTGAGAGAGATGTTCAGACAGAGAAGGTAGATGACTTGGAGAAGTGGACTCAACATCCAGCAGACGATGTACCTGCATGTGGAGGTGATGACTGTAGTTGCTGTATGAGAACCTTGTTAGTTGAATTTAATTTAGTTTTATTTCCAAGCAGTTTTAAAAACAGCGAGTTGTTTGGCAAATGCAAATGCTGCAGAAGAAATTTCTTTCTGCATATGAACAAACCTGCCTTGCAGATGACCACTGTTTGTTTACTGTGTCACCATGATCCCTGAAGGTGAAAATAGAGTGTGATCTGCATGTAGACTGTGCTAGTTTTTGTGTTGGCAAGGTGTTCAGTTGTGTGTGCGTGTATGTGTTTGTGTGTGTGTGTGTGGTGGGTGGGTGTATGTGTTTGTGTGTGCGAGAGAGAGAGAGAGAGAAAATGGGGTGAGGGAGAAAGCGTGCATGCAAACTTGTGCATGGGTGCGTGCTTGTATGTTTGTATAGAAAGTCTTTTTGTAGAGATGTATATATATATACTTGTTTACTGGTGGCAGGGGAGGGTCTGGTGGTGAAGGAAACCACATGGCAAACAAGAGCAAACATCAGCACTGAGAGCAGTTCTGTGGGTCATCTTTTGGACCAAGCTGCTCAGGTCCTGCCAATGTATAACATAATCAGCTGTGTGCACCATTGCTATCACCTCATCTTGTAGGAGGGTCTGCTTCTCGTCTCTGTCTTTTCTTCACATGATTATCTGACCATTTACTAATTGTCTCATCTCTGTAAAACTTCCCTGTGATCTGCTGTTTTGCCATTGGATTATGACCAAGATCTGTGTTCACATAGGTCCATGAACTTCTTATGGCCAGGCCAACCCCAGGCTTGAGGTGCCCAGAACTGTCAGCTGCTACATTTTGAGCATAGTTTGCTATGGAAAACTTCACTTTGATATGGTGCTGCAGATTGCTGCAGCTTGTAGCTAATTGTCCCAAAATAGCATGTTTCCCCTTTTTCCACAAAATCATTATTCGATTTGTGAGAGGAAAGGGTATGACAACTGCGACTAGCTTTTGTGTGTTAACAAAAACGAAGAAGGAGGGTCGCCCTTAAAGACATGCACTGGGTGCAGTAGTCCGTTGTTGGTGAGCCCAAACCATGTTCTGCTCGTATTTTCATGTAGAAGAACCAAGACCACATTGATGGTTAAGTGCCTGGCGAAGGTTCAGAAGAAATCCATATCGGGTTGTCTGAAAAAGGGCCCTTTTTTCATTGGGTCATACCACAGGGGAAACAATTCCAGTGCCTGTCGGGTTTGCAAATATGTTATTTTCATGTTTATAAAAGGATGGATAGTAACATATATTTTTAAAACATAAAAAGTAATGAACACTTGTTTTCTACATTATAAAGTTGATAGAACTGTAAACAAAATTCTTTACCATCCAGCAAATTACCACAAGACCAAGTGCCATGACAGATTGCTCACAAATGGCAAGGAGGCAACCAGCAGGGAAATAGCTGGATGCTGCTTATGCTTACTCTGTAATCTTGCAGCGAATGTGGAAATAAAATTCCAGAGTTTATTCTTATGCTTGTGTATAAGGGCAAGTGAGTTCTACTCTCAGTCCTCAATTTGCTACTTTCATTATGCTCTAGTTCTGGTGTCCAGAGGTTGGCAGGTCTACCTGACTGTCCCAAGGAGAAGGGTTGATAAAATGAAGTTGTCCATCAGTAGTTTGAGTCATTTGTAGACCACACACGTAACCATTATTTAAAAAAATTGTCTTTTATTGTTTCCTTCTCAGCCTTATTAATTCTTCTTTTTCAACTCAGCCGAATAATTTATTCTCTTGCGTTTATTTTGTCCGGAGGATCTGCGTTCTTTCTTTCCCAACATTTTGCATTGCACTGACCTTGGAGACGTTGTAATGTGCAGGTTGTCAGCATTCTGCTGGAGGAGGAGAGGGGAGCGGGTGACCCCAGCAACAGCAGAGAAAACAAAAGATCGAACCTTAGCATCAGTGAAGGAGTCACTCAGCTTGCTTCACTCCTTTTTCTCTCAGGTCAGATTCTCTTGTCTCAGCTTAGACTTTTCTAGGTGCCGCACCTCCTCCACCACACACTTTTAGAACCCTGAGCTCTGCACTGAATGCCCCAGATTCACTACCGTCCCCTGCCATGCTGCTGTACATTACCTCTAAAATGTGCTTTAGCCAAAGAACAAGCGTCTTTTTTCATGTTGTACTTGTTTTTTTAAACCTAAATGCCTGTAGTAACTTGGACCTTGGCTATCTAGCACCTTTTGTGATTCTTCTCCTGCGAGGAACATCACCTTGTTGGTGCGCTACTTTTGGCTTCCAGTCAAAAAAGCAGATAAATAGAAGGGCAGTTTTGTGAAATACTTTTCAGTTGACTGTGTTGGTTCCAAATCCTGTCTTTCATAATGATTTCTAACACTGTAAGCCATGTGGCAGGAGAATAGAAAAGCAGCAGAAAGAAAGATGAATAAAAAAATGTAATTATCTTGTAAAAGATAAAACAACTGAGTTAGGTAACATACAGCAAAAATAAAATGGACCTTCTGCCTTATACAGTCTTTTTTTAAACACACTGTTTTAGGGAATTGTTTCAAAGTGTAAATGACCACATAAAAAAATAATTAGTTCAAATGTAAACAGTCTTTCTGTATTCATAATGTAATGTTTTCGTATAATGCATTGTACTTTATTGTTAGACATAGAGTTATTGTATCAAATATTACTATTTGTAAGAACACCCATGCTTGGAATTCATGATTTTATGTATGTATGATGTATATACTGTATGTTAACGGATATATTTAATCTCCAAAATGAATGCAGATGATAGCTAAGTTTTACTGCTGCAAATCTTGTATCTGCAGATTTAAGAACATAGTCACAGAAGTGTTTGTATTTTAGCATAAAATATTCTATTTCATTTTTAGGACGACATGTGGAGCATGCTTGTTTTTGTCCCCTGCAGCCACAGATATTTTTGACAGTTTACAGCAGGCCAGAAGAGGTGACTTTCTACCTGTTAAAAACTACCTTTATTTGGCAATCAAAATTGTTGTTTATCCCCACTCTTCTTTCAGAAAAAAAATTCTGCTGTAAGTCTTGTGACAGCTTTGGTGAAGGTGACATTCAAGGGCTGTCTCCCTCACGTATTGTTTTACAAGCTCCACTGGTAGCATTGTGGGAATTTTGTCTTCTTATCAACGCCTTGTGTGTGTGTGTGTTTGCTTACTCTTGTTATTGCCATTAGGAATTTGCTCAGTAGTTTGGGGTAGGGGGGGTTCTTCTCAATTTGCGGGTGCACGTAACTTGATTTCTGTTGTCCTTGTGGCCCTTTTTATTGTCTTTTTTTTCTGTCAGTCAACTTAGCTCTCATTCCTAGTCCCTTGAGCCTTTTCTTTCTGTGTGTCTTATCTACCTTGGTTTAAACGGCCAGTCATTTGTCATTTTGTTAGGTCTCAGGAGAAAACCCCATGGACAGCTATGGCCTTATCTGCGTTTGGAGCACTAGGGAATCTGCTTATCCACAAAAGTCAGTTTGATTGCCCTTTGCTGGTTCATTCTTGGCTTCAAAGTTAACCTGCTTGAAAAACTAAGGCTTCCTTACTCCTGTGTTACTGATGGGTGGGGAACCCAACACTGTAGCTATTTAAACCTGTTTAAGAATTGGTCATTTCATGATTTTGGAGTTAATGTTTGTTGTTGAGCCTTTCACCATGGAACTAGTTTTCAGTGTAAGTTGACTAGTTTTAAATTTTATAGTCCTGCAGAATTTGCTCCTAGCTCTATGACATGTACGTTTTAGATGTTACAGATATTACATGTTGTACATTTTAGATATCACAGCTTTGCTTTAATGTTTAGACTTTAGCAGTGGTACATGGAGTCTGTACTCTCAAACTTTGGTGAGAAAACTTTCTAAATACACCAACTGCCAACATTGGAAACTGGCAACAATTCCTTTGCCATAAGACATCCAGAAAAGCAAATTTAAGCAGTTCTCTGGCATAGCAGTTCTTATTCTTTAGAAATAAATTAGTAATAATCAAAACATTAAAAAGAAAGATTGCAGAAGGGTAAAAAATATTGTAATCTTCTAACTTTCAGGATCCTTACAAGTGTAAGCCAGCCAACTTGTGCCTGTTTCAGTCCTGTTCGAGCTTCTTTGGCCATGGCTGGCATGGTGAGACAAGCTAATTTATGGCATGCTGTCTGTGATTGTGCCTTTAGGTACATGAGAGGTGATTTGTTCAGTAGCCTGTAGTGACCATTAGACCCCATCAATTATCAGAAAATAACTGATTTCTTTTTTTAAGAATACACTCAGAAGTGACTGGTGATTTGAGGTGCATTTTTGTGGTTATTTCCTTGGAATGTTTAGGTGGATGGGTCGGTATGTGTGTGGGACCTCAGAGAACCTCCACATCTTCATCGGACTGTGTACTTGCGGGATCAAGATTTCTGTATTCGATTTCCAACCTACAACACAGGTAGCGTATTGTGCTCATTTATAGTGGTTTTCTTTCAGAATGTAAAACGTTTCCCTAGAAACTGAGGTATCTAATAAATTGTGCCGTCAGAACCCTGTAAATAGAGAAGTGTTATGTGTATAGTTTAGTTTCTGTGTCATGAGTTTATTGTACAATTAAAGTTTCTCTACTCTGGCTGGGTTCACAGCGGGCATCAGTGAGAAGGAGAACCATCACAGTTCTGTGGTTGCCATCACTGCTGTCCACCCGGCTGTCAGGTAAAGAGCCTGGAAAGTGGGAGACAACACAATTCTTCATGCTTGCAGGGTCCTCCTCCCACCATTTCGTTGTCAGGGTGTCTAGACAGGGTCCTCTGGGTAGGCGTTTGGGTACATGTACCTTTAAAACATGCATAAACGGGTGCTTCAATTTTTTTAGGAGACCAGATGGCAGTGAATACGTGGATAAGGCTGGGTGTGTGTGCTGGGATGTGTACAGGGGAATGGGAGTGGGGATGTGGGTGGACGTTTACATGGGGTTAGGCTATAGATACAGAGCAGTGGGTAGGGGGAGAGTATTATGGGAACCAGGACATGATGAAGTATGGCAATGGGGAGGGGCTAATGGTAGCTGTGAAGGGGGTAGACACTATCAGCAACGAAGGCAGAGGACCAGTTATCTTCTCTTGAGTTGCCGACTAAAGGGAAGCAACAGGCTTAACTGGGCAGAGTGAACTTTTTATTTAAGTTGTAAACTTTAGTGATTGGAGAAGAGGGAACTCTGGCCCAGAGGTCTGTGTGAATGCATGCTGCAAGCACTTATGTGTAGGTGTGTGGGTGTATGTGTAAGAATGTGCATGGTAATCGTGGGGTATGGTGCACATTTATGTAGAAAGTGTTTTCATGCAACCATTCAAGTATGCACTTTGGGTGAATATGGGTGAATTATGGTGAATCCAAGCAATTGGGAACTATATAAATTTCATGACCATGTTTTTTTTCTCAGGAAAGATGCTGAAGAAGGCTCTTCAGGTAAGGCTGCTAATACTCTCCAATTTTGCTGCATTAACTTTCATGTATGCCGCCATGTAACTAAAGTCTGTTAAAAACACATGTATCATAAATCTCTTTAATTTTTTTATTGTGGTTTAATATATGAACAAAATCTATAAGAAATATTGTTAAACTGTTTCATATCATTTGATATAAACTTTTTTTTAAGGTCAGTGGTCCAATTTGCATATTTTCTTGATGACTTCAGATTGCCTGGTGCTAAAACTTTTTGTAGTTTGTGAATAAAAATAAAATTATGCATATTATCTAAATAACTGACATGTTCTACCAATGACTGTTACAGAGAACAGTTTGGGCTTGTCCTTTCAGCTAGCCTCGGTGGAAGAGAATGCAGTTGTCAACCTGTGGGTATGTCTGTCATAAATGCCACTGCATGCTCACACTTTAACCGAAATAATGATGAGGAGGAGGAAGAAGAGGAGAACTGTGGTGATCATGATAATGAGGGTGATTGTGGGGTGTGGGGGGTGTGGGGGGGAAATGATGACTTAATGCATGATGGTGATGCATTTCAGGTGGTAACGGAAATCCAATCACCAGACATGGCAGGATCGGAAATGGATTTGGGTCTTGCACCAGGCGGTCGCATCAAGCTTGTCCACAGCTCCAGCATCATGCTGGAGAATCCCAACAAGTCAGTGACTCACTGTTGTTTAGCTGTGTGGTTTATATTCACATCAGATGCTTGAATCCTCTGTGTCATGTGGGTGTCGGTGTTATAGTACAGACTGACATGTGCACAGATGTATTCACTAGGAGAGAGTGAAGGAGGTATGCCTGGGTGGGCTGGAAGAAGTGAGAGGTGGATAATGAGGAGAGACAAGTGGGCAAGCGAGACAGAAGAATTGGGGACTGAAAATAGTTAACATGATTCGTGTTCTCAAATGAAGTCTTAATCCAATGATCGTTAGGAAGAGAAAATACCTTTAAAACTTATTGTTTTGTGTGTGCGTGAGTGCATGTGTGCATGCATGTGTGTGCACACACACACTCGTTTGTGAAAAGAACGTATGGCTTACTGATAGACTGCCTTGGCCTGTTAGAAGTGGATATCGGATTCTTAATATATATTTCTCCTCCACCGAAAGAAACATACATGCTGGGAGTCCAAGAGCAGTGGATGTCAAGTTAAATCCGTTCAACTTAAACCACTTTTTTGTGGCCACTGACCTGGTGAGTTCGTTACCAAAGCTGTTGAGTGGCCAGTTGATCTGTACATTTCCCTAGTTTTTCACTGTTTAATCATCATTATTGTTTGTTTCACAGTAAAGTCATTACATTTACACTGCTGTCTCATTATCTTTACCGCATCCTATGTTTTGTCAGTGGCTTACCCTCTTCCAATTTGTGCAAGTTTGTCCCCGTGCGTTTTCATGCATTTGCAAGGCTGTTTGCATTGGGGGAGAGAGGGATGGAAAACAACCTGGAGGGAATCTGCTGTGTGTTATTTACATTTCTCAAGATAAACTTTGATTTTTTTTAAAACTTTATGTGTATGCAGGGTCAGATAATTCATGGGGTGCGGTTTGGTTCACGAGTCTATCCACGTGTTTACCAACCTGAAATAGGTAAGTGTCTGTGTGCCAACTTTCACAAACCGCTGTGAAATTTGTGTTGCAGTGGCTACAGTAGTTCAGTGTGGGTGACCATGCTATGCTGCGAAAACTAAGATCACATTTTTGCCTAAAAATCACATTAAAGATCACATTAAATGCCTAAGTTAACGAAATTAAAAATATGAGAGGGTTTGATATAAATTCCGTACAAAGACCCATGGAGGAAGAGGTTCATGATGAAGTACTGAATCACATTTGGTTATTGAGACTGTAGGGTAATGGGTAGTTTTTTGTTTTGTTTTTTTTTTGTCACCAAGACAATGAAATTCGTGTGTTCGGATGCTGTTTAAGGCAGGCTCATAAATGAAGATGCACGTGTGCACGCAAATCCTGCATGGATGTGGCACATCTTTACAAGGCTAGCCAAGGAGAGTTTTCTTCAGCACTCATCCTTCCCTCTGCCTCTCTGCTATGTGCTTCTCCTTTCTGTCACTGACACATACATTATCTTCGTGAGTGATGCAGCATGAACAAGCACCAGAAGATTCACATTTACAGAAGTGTGTTTCTTGTACAATCTCTGCCAGTGCTGTAAATGAATTTACTGACCTTCCCAGCACAGCGACTGGTTCATTAACTCCAAGGTTTTATTTTCAGATTCTATATGTTCTGTAACTTGCATTGATTTCTCACCGTTTGGAGAGCCATACTTCCTGGTAAGTCATCTTCCTTCACATTAATGCACACATTTTTTGCTGAAATACGTACAATGTTAACGTTTGCATAGCTGCAATGGTTACTTTTGAAATTTGTCCTACATGAAGTAAGAATTTAGGAACATTTCTGTAGTTGTAATTTCTATTTCCTCAGGCTGGCTGTGAAGATGGAAGTGTTCACCTGTATCACACATCTTCAGGTGAGCTGTTTTGCCCTGCAGTGCCCATTCTGTCCGTGAACAATCACACACTAGCATCAAAAATGGAGATTCTCAGGGGCTGCAACAGAAGCTCCTGTGCTTACAGTTGTCAGAGATCTGAAGCTTCCAGGTGCTTTTGTAACAGTAATTCATGGTCTTGACTTTTGACAGCGGACAGTGGCCACAGTGAACATTTAAACCCCTTGACTTGACTTTTTTATTTCGTGCATCTATCTCTCCACCCTCTTGTCTCCCCTTTTCCCAAAGATTCTTCTGATTCCTAAATTTAATGGACATAGATATATTTGCCATCATTTCATGGGATTAATACTTTGTCAAATTCTGGCAAAAAGGGCAGATAAATCTTCCAAACAGACTGGGTCATGAAAGCAGGAGTAGGACTGGGAGTTTGAGATGATTCTGTGAATAAATGGCTAATTTTGGGGGATCTCCAGAACACCCTTTGACATCATGGCCTACATTTACCGGTGGGCACCCAATCGTCTCCCTGCAGTGGTCTCGGAGTCGGCCAGCAGTGTTCTTTGCGTTGGCTGCCAACTCTGCTTTGTATGTCTTTGACTTGGTTGAGACTGGTCTGTCACCTCTCCGCACAGACCAAGTCTCTTCAGACAGGTACAATCTACAGTTTGTTTTCAACTGCTTTTGGTTTCCATCTTACAGTTAATGGCTTACTCATTTTTTTGTTTTTGTTTGTTCTTTCTTTGTGCTAAAATCTCTCTCTTTCTTTCAGCAATCTTTGTAATGTTGATGTCAGGGCTTACATACGTTACTGATAACATGGAAATGTTACGTCAAAGTAATAGGCTTATTTTCTCAAATACATGTATATTATTTTCAACACATAATTAGTGAGGATTACTGCTAACAGGGTGAAAACCATGGCAGTTGCCAGTGACCCAGTTTCTGTCGGCCTTGGAAAGTCTCAGCCTGCTCACATTGTAAGACAACTTTCTTCCTTCCTTCCCTCCCTCCCTCCCTCCCTTACTTCTTTCTTGTAAGTAGTGTAAGTGAGTAAGATCACCTCAAACACTGGGCTTGAGTTGCCTCCTTGAGGCCCTCACCAATAAGTTTACCTCCATCTGGTAACTAGTCTCAGTTACCCAAAACATGGTACTACACATAAGCTGAGAAGAGCAATCCACTGTTACAAATTAAACTTTTTGACAAGCACAAACTTTGTTTTTACCATTTGTGCTGTGGGCCAGTCTAGCTTTTGAAATATCTGTACATTTTTTCAGTTACTGTGTCTCGAAAATGGTGTGGTGGAACTTCATACAGTTTGTGGGGCACTGCGCGAGCCACAGCCACTCGAAAAGGACTTTCTAGCACGTTACCTGGAGCGTTTCTGATGAGCCATGCAACTACAGATGTGATACTTTGTAAATTATTCCATTCTTTAAGTAGATGAAATTTGGTATGGAATTTTTGTGAGCAAACTTGTGTGTCTTGCACTTTGTTGGATATGTTAGTTCCATCAAAATATTTGAAGGCATGGGAGGATCAAACTCGGTAACATCAGCCACTGTGATACAGAAGCATGGCTGGCTTGTTTTTCATTATATTTTAAAACAGTGTTAGGTGTTTTCAGATGATGCTAAATCCATGCTGAACTATTTAAAGCAGATCTTAACCATATGAATTTTATCAGTATATTTGATCTCAGTGATATTAAGTATTCACAAAAGACTTCACTGATATATGTTTTGCAATGCTTAAAAAAAGAAGAGAGAATTCTGATGCAGATTAACTTATTGTTGAGCCTGTTACTTGTATTGTCACCTTTGACTGTAGCATAGAGAATAAATTGTACCCACACACACTGCAAGGTTTGCTAGCTATATAACTGCTCAATTTAAAAACAAAATCTAAAACCCCATTAGACCATAAGGTGACTACGGTGTGAGCACCTTGTCTAATGGTTTTAGAAAAAACAAATATATCCCCCACCCTGCAGCCTACACTTACAGCGATCTCTAATCTTTCAGTTTTCTTCTATCTGGCAGAGGGACTTGTAGTCTGCCGTGCCTTCCGTCCATCTTTTTTTATTTTTGAAGAATTTTGTGTCTTAATTTCTAGTTTACTTTTGAATCAAAACTTCAGTATTTTTTGTTATGTGGGTGCATGTGTGGCGGCATACATTTATGGAACCAAATCTGCAGTTGTTATTTGGACGATTCTGGTTGTCATGTGTTCTTTGTACACCGTGCTGTTTCCACTTGAAAGTGTGAGAAATCTACTTTTGTAAGAATGAAAGACAAATGCACACACACAATTTCAATTTATGTGATTATATATTTTTCTGTGATGAACATTTAGAATCATCTTGTTCTGATAGTAAAACACTTTTAAGTTACAGGGTTGTTGATATACAAATATTAACAGTGATAATTTGTGGGTTTTGTAAGCTGTCAAAATGGTTTGCATACTTTTCCATTATCTAAATTTGACCATATGGCTTCTTTGCTTATTTAGAACTTTCAGCTTTCCTTTGTACGGCAGATCAATTTGACCTTCAAATTGTCACCTTCATGTTATGTGTGTTATGTTAGGCTGTAGGCTTACAGAGAGAATTTGGAAAAGGCCACTATGATTTTGGCAGTTTTAAAATTCTGTATCCAGTTCATGGTCAAAATGGGAAGATGATTGTGAGAGTTTTGGGGAAGAACATTTGTGGCCATCTGTATGATATTCACACATTGACTATTTGGCAGTTCATGGCATCTATGATGAAGAAGCTACGAAAAATTTGTAGTCAGTTGTTTTCTTCAATTTGAGAATGCCAGATTCAGGTTGTTTGTAAATTGTTGGGATGGGATGCAAGCTTTGTAGCATTAAGAAATTTCAGTGGCTCATGAAGAGAAGAGAAAATTTGAGTAAGCAAGTAAGCATGTGGTGTTTCTTTTCTTTTTAGTGTGCATGGGCACGTCTGCAACTCTGTGTGTGCATGCATCTATGTATAATAATAATGCGTGGTACTCCACCTCAAAGGGGTAGGCCGACTGCGCCTGACAGAATGAGTACGTAAAGGCACGTAGACACGCATATACACACGCCAACCCAGTAAGTAGTATACAGAGAGATCGCCAGACGTAAGGAGACGAGGGGAGCAGCTAGTGGAGATGCTGCATATACAAGTGCAATCTGAGGGCATGTTTGAAAGACTGGACTGTGTTGGCAGTTCCATAGCGTTGGACTGTGGAAGGAGAAAGTGCATTGACCATGTCTTTGTGCACATTCGGGGTACAGCTAACAGATAATCATCTGAGGCCGAACGGAGTTGTTTGGATGGAAAGTAAACAGAGCAGATTGGAGAAGTGTGTTGGAGAGCAGCCAGAGACAAAGTTTTAACATTGAAATTTGATAGTCGATGCATGCATGAATAGGGAGCCAGTAAAGAGTTTAGAAGAGGTGAGACATGGTCGTGTTTACAAGCTTTCACAACAAGTCACGCAGCGGAGTTTTGCACCTTCTGCGGTTTTTGAAAAAGGTGCTGAGAGCAGCCAGCAAGGCATTGCAGTAATTTAGTCTGGACAAGACGAAGGCACAGACAAGGATGTTAGTGGTTTTTACAGACAGATGTTGCGGAGCAGACCAATCCGATGCAGTTCGAAGTAGGCTGCCCTACAGGTATTGAACACCTGATTGTCTAGGGACATGTCATCAGTAATTATTAACCTCACCCAAGTCATGGGCATTAGGAGCGAGAGCTATGGTTGTAATTCCTACCTGCTTAGGGGTAAGGTCAACGAACAAGCTAGCTGAAAATATACACCTTCTGTGTGTGCATGTATTCTTGGTGTGTAAAACCACTTTAACACGCACATTTTCTAGATATGAAATGTGGATGTTGGTAACTTTTCCCTCGGGTGCTCCACCCATGGTTTTCATTGCAGATTATCTTCACAAAATATGAAACATGGATGTATTAAAGATGATCAATTTATACACTGAACTTTACTTGTGACGGAAGTATACACATGCAAAGATCAAGGACAAATTCTGGTTCGGCCATACTCGGGGCCAAGACGGGGGAAAAAATACATCTATTTTACAAAAGTTTATTGAATGCAGAAATTTTAACAATGTGTTTCATGTTCACTTGTAGTTAACAAGTATTATCAGATGAAATGGAAAAAAGAACTTGGTTTTTTAATTTCAAAAGGCTGCCCATTACCTGTTACTTGCAATTAAAAGTAACAGAACAAAAAGTCACATCCTGCCTGTTGTTAAATTCATTACTCTTACAATAGACAACCAAACATCACAAACAAAACCACAGGTATTTCATATAGTCCATTTTCTGTTTGGTAGTGGTGAACATAGATGAGGTCATCACAAACAACGGTCTGGCATAAGCAGACCTTTAAAAACCCACCTCATTCCCACCCAGTAAAATCAAATGGGTTAGTCTTCTCACCATCTGAATCCATACCACACATCACAATGAGGAATAAACATTCAACCAGCATTCCACATGTTTTCAAGCAAGATAATTGGAAAAGTAGTCCTTGCTCCAATTTCAAAGTAGTAAATGCCGTAACAGCCATCGTCACATTATAATCGCCAATGTCATCAAGAACTAATAAGGCTACTAATGAAAATGTTTAGTAAAAAGGCAACAGCAGGTGTCGTACTCAACAGCTGAGTAGCACTGCACCCAGATCCATCACCTTCCCATTCACTGGGTTAGAAACTTGCATATTAACTAACGAATGCAGCTTAATTAAAATAGCCTAACAAAATGTTAAAGATGCAGCTTAAAAAAAAAGGATCTGACCAAATGGGAAGCCAATGGAGCCAACGCTTTTTTTTCTTGCTAACAGCTCTTCAACCACTCAATCTTTTGCATCCGTATAATCATCCCCCAATCAAACACAACAGATATTTGCACAAAAAATTGGGGATGGGGAAAATGGCACAGTGAATTTCAAACAGTACACTATTTTGTGTTTTACTTTTAGGTCCTCTAAATGACTCGTCAAACACCCTTTTGCAATTCTAATGACATCACAGATCCCAAGCACCCTTATAGAATGTATGCACTAGTCATCAGTTTGCCTCCTAGCTCTAGCGATTTGAATGTTTTGACTCCTAGTAAAAGTACAAGTCATTTCTTTAAGTACAGTTTGTTCAGTAACCATAGTTCACCCGAAATTTCTTTACAACACGCAGCATAGTAGAGAGGCTTTTAGTCCAACATACATTTAACCCCTCCCATTCTAAAACCCTTCCACATCTTCTACCCTTCCCCCAGTTTTCTCACCTTGTGATACACCTTTCAAATAAATTTATAAAGACATGAACTGCTGTAGAACCAAAACATCTCAGTAAGTCACTGATCACTGGGTGCCAAAACAAATGAAGGCAATCCAGACAGAAACACTTTTCCAGTCAAGCAACCAAGAAAAAAATGTATCCCAATTGTCATGAGTAAATGATTTGCAAACAACTTTAACCATGTAACAGCTGTAACACTGGATTTGGATCTCATAAAGAAGAAAATTTAGATCCCCACAAACTAATGATAACTAGCAAACTCTCGAAAATTTTATACCTTTTCCTTTTCTGATGGCAGTAACAATTATCCTTGAGATGTAACACATAATAAAACCGACTATGCCACCACTTTTAAATATTTTTACAGTGTTCAAAAAGCTTCACTCAAAACTTTTTCTCTTGACAAATGTTTGCACAAACGATGTTCACCACCTGAAATTACCACTCATGGGAATACCTTGTCAGTAACAAGGGGGGAAATATTAGAAAGAAGTAGAGGGACATTCTGAAAGATTCAGAACCTCATGAATGGTTTTACTTTTGACATGAAAGAGAACACAGACAACACCCGACCCCCCCCCCCCCCCCCCCCCAACAAAAAAAACCAACAGAAAACCCCCAAAGTCCTAATGAAATGTTTAAGTTAAAACAAAGACCAGAAAGAAATATCACAGAGACATTGCAGAGGGTGAGGAAAAGTGAGGTAGGAAGATAGAAGTTAGTTAAGTAGCAGTGTAGCAGACAGGCAAATAAAACAAAAACACTTGAATGGAGAGAAGGGGGCAGGAGGAGAACCAGAAGGTGAACAATTCTTCACATCAAAGCCAGTGGATGAAATCTGACCCCGCTGAATGCTTGGCTAACCCTGCCGCATTACTTCAAAAACTATGAAAGCACATACGGTGATATATTTATGAATTTTAAATTTGTAGATCTTGGACATTTTTCCGTTTCATAGAACTTTCTACATATGAAACTTTATCACATCCTACAATATGCATAAAACCAAGTTTCAAATCAACAGATGGAATCTGAAACTTATTATGGATGCTACATATACCACCATCCACATCCTAACTGCATTTGAGCTCTTTGTCACTTCGACATCCTCTTCATAACCTGCAGCTTGTACAAGGATGGTCATTCAGTCAAACTAGGTGACTGCTTGAGTTTAGCTTCAGGGCACCTCAAAATTCTCATCGTATTTCACCAAAGGAGTCTCAGCAGTGCTTGATAAATCTTTCTTCTCAAAATGGTGACGCATGGCCAAAAAAAAAAAATCAGCATCTACAATCTATCTTGTTATTTTCCTGCCATTTTTGCCACCAGAATCTCCTTCATCTGTTTGGCCAGCTTCTCCAGCTCCACAATGCGTTTTTCCAAAACAGCATTTTCAGTCTCCAGTCGTTCTGCTTCCTTCTCCATGTCTACAAACTTCTGCTTGCGAGTCTCACGCGAACGCTTTGATGCAATGTTGTTCTTCTCGCGGCGATGCCGATACTTCTCTTCTGGATGGGCTGTGTGGGAGGTTGAGGGGAGGGGGGATTCAGGGTTAGGAAAGGAAGAAGCAGACTCTTCGACAATCTCAATGGATGACTCTTCCTTCGCAGTCGATTTGCGTGAATGCTTGCCAACATAGGCATGGTCATGACATGTGGGTTCCTCGACTGGCTCAACTGTAGCAACATCTGCAGTCTGCAGTGCAGAATAAGGCCGTTTACGAGCCTTCTTATCAACCTTGACCTCATCTACCAAGCAGGTAAATCCAGAGGTAGGTGCCTGCTCCTCTTTCTCAATAAAGGTTTCCTGGAGAAAGGAAAATTGAAAATAATGCATCACCAGCCTTCTGGATTAGCACCAAAAGAGAACTTTAAAATTGGAATCTATGCTCAGATGCATTTCTTAATCTTTACAGAAGGCATCAATAAAACCAATAAAATTAGCACAAGTCCTCAGATTTAAACTTTTTTCTCAGTGCTGCTCAACATATGCATGCATGGATGTGTGTGAGACAAGCAGGCAAGCATGTCATGTGCATGTATCAACAATAAGGCGCTGATGTGCACAGATGATAATGCTATGTGGTAAATTTATGTGGTAGCTTTAGAAACCGTAATCAAGCAGCAGGAAATATAAGCTTACAATGAAGGACAACTCACCCCTCCACTGGCCATGAAAGAAGACAAATCAACAAAACTATCCATGCTGACATCGCCAAGCGGATCAGGTAGCCCAAAGATGTCGCTAATCGTCTTCTGGTCAAAGGGGGGTTGTTCCAGGAAGTCTCCCAGCAAGCCATCCTCCATGTCTATGCTGTCATGGGCCTTCACGGGAACAGGACAAGCGGTGATCTCTGCCGAGTCACCGCTACTACCTAGACATACAAAACATAGAAGACTCTTAGAATTCTAAGCAGATAAGGAGGAAGGAGAAGCAGCAGTTGTTAAAAAATAAAACATGCTGCAGAATAGATTTACTTTGAGTGATTTATGAAGCAGCCAAGGGTCTACATTGTAGGTAAGATTTTTATCTCATGATATTGATAATCTGCACCAGTATTTGTTTGACAATCTTTTAGTCAGATGAGTAATTATTTTTTCCCCAAGGGTGGGCTCTAATAGCTTGCAAACATTCTGTCCAAAACTTGTGACAGAAACACTTTACAATTCCATTTTGTATCATAGATATGCTCTAAATGATGGGGCAGTCAGCAAGATTTGTAAGCACCTGTATTTGACTTTATGAGGGAATCTCACGAACAGCTGATTTCTACTCTGCTAAGCAGGAACTTTTACTGAAGTGTCTGAGATATTAAAGTGGAAGTTGGAAGTTATAAGCAGTGAAATCACTGTAGTGCAGTGTCTTGCGGGGGAATGGGGCAACCTTTTTTTGCGCCCCGATCTTATCAGTGTTCTCCAACCTGGGTCAACCATGCTATGCGCTATTTTTAAATTTCGCCAGGTTGTGAAATGTCCTGCCCTGCCCTGCCCC
>SMGT01007231.1:153783-232780 GCA_004794575.1 Lanistes nyassanus
CTGGTAAGGCCGTCTGAAGTAGGTCGTATCGGCATGAAAGGCACGTGACACCATGGTGACCACCTACCGTGTCAACAGAACCGGGGCGAGATGAACCGGGCGAGATCAAAGATGGTGACCTCTCCAGATTACACCAGAGTTTCTCTTATTATATGATCAGTTACTGAGTTAGCAATAAATCGATCTAGTGATCAGCGAACATAAGTGATAATTGTACATTTCAAGTGCATTTGAATGGAGTTTTTTAAAAAAAATTGAAAACATTGCTTAATGTTGCGTACCTGTGCTAAATAGGCCACTTGTCATCCGTAGAGAACGTATCGAAGTGCTGGATATCGTGGGGCAGAAACGTGTCATCGCACGCTCCCCAGTCGATATCCAGCCAGTCGACAAGTTGATCGAGCGAGGAGGGGACACCGCCAGCAAACGCTATCTCCTCTGCGCCTGGGCCGAATCCTTGGTCGTTCTCTTCCTGAAACATCGCGGTCAAATCGCCTTTCAGCAGGTCAAAGTCCGTTGGGTCGATGGTTGTCGTCAACAGATCCAAATCCTCTGATTTTCTATCCGTGGTGACTGCTGTCGTTATCCAATTATTCTTTCGAGCCGGATGTCCCAACTCTGTTGTGTTGGTGTTGGTCCTGGGGATCTTCTCTGGATTCTCCACTGGCGGCCTGCACTGGCTCTCGCCACACCTGCTCCGACGGTGCCCCTTTTACTTAGAAAAAAAGTAACGAATAACATGATTAAATACGGTAAATGCAATCTAAAAGCCTATGTCAGTAAATGACAATCGAATTGTTTCTACATGGAGCTCAGGCCCGAATACGACCACTGTTCTACATACCTTGTTCTTCCTTCCCCTCTCCCTACATGAATGCTTGACGGGATACGGGACTAAGGAAAATATGGTGCAATACTGATTTCTAAATTTAGATTGCGACATGCTCTAAACCAATCAGAGTGTCCTGTTGTGACAGGTATAGCTATGTCTGGAAACATTTTTGACGTCACCGTAAGCCAATGAAACTTGTGAGGGATCTATTAAATAGCATCACAACGACGAAAATGTTCATGGACAAACGATTTGAGCTTAATCTCTGTCATCACCATGACAATTTATAGACATTTTACAGATGCAATATATTTTAGTACCATTTCGATTTGTTCTCAAGGTCAGAAAAGGGATATTATCCCGAAAATGACAATAGTATATATAATTAAGAGGGCGGATTACTAACTGATTCAATAGCCAAATTAACTTTTTTTAAAAAAATGCCAGTACTATCGTGACTATTGGCTACTATTACTGAGTAGCAAGCCCATTTTATTTTGAAATAAGAACCACTAAATATGTATATCTGACTGTGATAAAACCAAAGCAAAGACAAAGAAGTACCCGTCTGATCCATCCATTTTCTCATTGCAGAAATCACGAAAAGCTTGCCGAAGAATGAAAAAAAATGTAGATGCGAAAACGTCCAATAGAAAACGATGATGCATTCTGCATTTGGTCTAGAACATCCGGGCAAGCGAAGTGTAATGTTCAGAACGGCCATTACCATGTTCTTTAACGTTGTTGTTGTGTTGATGCATTTGGATGTTAGCTTGTAGGTCCAGTTTTCGGAATGCATTTTGGGGCATTGGGAATTCGCAGCGTGCATTGCTGCTCCCTGGAGTACGTTGCCTTTGTGAACATTTTTGAAGACTTGAAAGAAAAAATTTGAGAGGCGCAAGTGCAAAAATCAAAATGAAAATGACTCTACTCAGTGCTTGTTTTGGTGTTGTTTATTTGACCATCCTTCATCAGACCTGTAAGTTATTATATTTCTTGTTGTAGATATACGCATTTTTACATTTCTGCAGCAATCCTTAGAAGGTGCACCCCCCTCTGTGCCTTGCTTATTTTTGAACGATTTTTTAAAAAGGCAATTGAATTTGGATATATTGACTAATGAATGAAACTGCACTCGTAGTCGTAGTACTACTAGAGCTAGTACTGTAGTAGTCACAGTTGCAATAATAGAAGTCTGAAGTGGAACTGAGCCTACACCTCTATAGTAAAGGTACACAGGAGACAGATGTTTTGACTTGAGGTCTTAAAATCTTACTAGTGGAAGTACTGTTGGTTTACCAAAAGACCACAAGCGAATTGAAACGTGCAAGTAATGTGCACTAGTTGAGACGTCACATTTGATTTGATTTTTGGTTATTTTCAATAGCTGCCGTTGCAGGAAATCTCCACGCATGCATGCAGCGAAATACAGTGTCGCACACACGCACTCCTACCCTCCCTGCATGTACGCACACAATAGCTTTGTTGTATACAGTGATGCATTGCCAATTAGTAATGAAATCATACAAACAAAGTCACACACACTTAACAACAAATTTTAAGCAGATCTACAGTACTTCTGTAGTAGTACTACTAGTAGTCATTGCTGTCTAGAAGTAAAGCATTAGTACTGCCAGTAGTTGTCGGTTGTCAATCTCCAAAGTGCATGTGATTGAAGAGAAAATACAGAGACAGTGTGGGCAAAGTTAATCTTTGTTGATATAGTTCCCAAGATGATGTAACTGGTAGCTAATGTAGTTCGAAAGAGGCTCATTTTCACAAGATATTCTGTGCCTTGCATAGAATTTATTCAGGTTCTCTTAGATAAGTGCTATTTTAAGACTACTTTTTGTTAAAATGTTCTCATTGCCACTGGCTATGTTTTAGTTGAAACTTTAAAGGATGGGGGGAGGGGGATAGGAAAGGAAACATTGCAGAAGGCACGTTGAGTGTTGTGGTGCAGAGGGGAGGGCAGGTGCAGTAACTGGAAAAGATTACATAAACTTTTTTTTAAAGACACAAATTGTAGTAATAGTATGAATACAGAAATATTCTCATCAGTCATGTCAGGGTGTCACTGACAGTAATATATGAAAACTTTACTTTGTTTTGGCATCAGGTTTTCAGATGGTGTCATTGTCAGACATTGTCATTTTAAAAATGTACTAGTCTCTCGACTTGTCAGATGTTCCTGTTACTTGTTAGGATGAGTCAAAATTGTTTATGTTGTAGCAGTTATATAAGCTTTCAGGGATCAGTACGTAGGATCCTCCTCTAAACTGGCACATACTGTCTAAATCTGAACCCCCACCTCTTCAAACAAAACCCCCTCCTAGCATCTCGCAGGGATAAGAACCTGCGAGACCTTCTAGTACATTCTAAACTCAAAGCCACCACCACCCTCCCCCCATCCTGTGGCTCCACCCCATGCAATGTCCCCCGTTGCCACACTTGCCCCTACCTGAACACCTACACCACCTGGCGTTTGGCTGCCCCTCTTTTTAACTCTTTGAGCCCATAGGGACCCGCAAAAAAAAAATGTTGCGTATAGACCGTTGAGGCCGTATAGATTTACACGTCTTGAAAAAGCTGCCAATTAAAAACTACCACACTCCCAGTAATATATTTAACATATTTAGAAAGATCCATTCTTCTGCATCACAACGGAAACAATACTTTAAGTTTAAAGTATTAAATACTTACTATTTGGTCCCAAATGTAGTCACTTTTCGCACACACAAAATGTAACACGTGTAGCCAGAAGTAGGCCTACACTTAACCCTTCTTACTCACTGTCCCTTAGTCATTTTCCTGCTGTCCAGCCCATGCGCCACATCTACTGAAGCTAAGTCTTTTTCTTCTGTTGTCGTTTTTGTGTCGTCCTGATGAAGGGGTAGTGGCCCGAAACATGTCTTTGTCATGTCTTAGCTTGGTCCAGTTCCCATGTTTTAAATTTAACTAAGGTTTTTCCTCCAAGTTGCAGTCACCTGTTTTTCTTGTATATTTCAGGGATCAGCCTGGCAGAAAGGGAAGATGTGTCCGTTACAAGCTTCGAGTACATTATGATGGGCCGATGTCAGTGACATGCAGCAGCATGCAACATAATGAAAAAATATTATATTGCTTCACAGATAAATAACAAAAATATGTGCAAGAGATATAATAATATCAAGTCTTGCCAGCAACAAAATGACAACAGTTTGACAAGATTTTTAATATCACAGGAAAATACTTTTTGGTTAATTCTAAATCATTAAATGTGTGTTAGGCAAGTATTTTTCATTAATTGCAAGTTATTTAGGGAATTGCAAGTTTTTTAGGTGTTGATTAAAAACCATAATGAATAATTTTTTTTAAAACAAAGGTTTTAGTAGTTGAACATTGGTCCTTTTAAATTATTTATTAAGTTGGGGATTTTATTTTATTTTTTGTACAGTGTTTCCTAAGAAGGATCTATCTTCAGCTGCTAGAACAGCAGAACAGGACAATGACTTGATTGGGTCTCACCGATGTGAGCGCTACAACAAAAACTGTGACCCTGAAAAAACTAACTGTGAAGTGGAGGAGTGTGTACCTCCCTCTAGCACATATCCCAATCTGTGCTATGCATCATGGTCAAACAGCTCAGATGGGGTGCAGATACTTAGCAAGGGATGCTGGATAGGAACTCCTGAATGCCATGGGAAGCGCCAATGCGTGCAGCGAGACACTGATCCTGTGCGTTATGTCTACTTCTGCTGCTGTGAGGGAGACTTCTGTAATCGTAACATCACCTTCCGTAGTGATGTTGGCAATTCAGCTGACAAAGGCAGCACAGTTTTGCCCCCTGTTGTCAGAAAAGGAGACAGCTCTCAGCTAAATAAGGCAGTCCTGTTATCCATTGTTCCTATCATTGGGGTTGCTGTAATTATAATTGTGGTATTCTTCATGTGGAAGGTGAGTATAATTTTGTAAAAGGTAAAAACGAAGAGAACTTCGCCAAGCTAGACTTAGACAAGACAGTGTTTCAGGGAATAGCCTCTTCTTCAGGACAACACAAACAGATAACAAAATAATAACAAAATGGGTTCCTTAACTGACAGAGATGCTGGTCCACCACAGTCGCCGGACAAGAAAAAAGTGTGGAGAAAGGGGACAGTGTGTGGGAACTAGAGCATGCTATATCACCAATCAGTGGTGAGAAGGCCTACAGCCAATATAATGTCGTATCCTATAGGGGCTGGTGAAAGGGGTGGAGGGGGAGGAGGGTATGGGTACCTAATTGGCTGTTTGCTTTCTTCTGACTGATTTTAATGCCTTATTTAAACTATTTTCAGCTTGAAATGTCAAAAAAGGCCTTTAATTTATAATCAGCTTTTATCCTTCCACTTCATTGTAAGCATCTTTATTATATAGAGAGCAAATTGTTAAAAGTTTCTATTCTTTGAAAATGTTTTAAGAGGGATAGGGCATTTTTTAAAACCATACTTTTTATTCTAGTTGTATTTTTTGTTCAGAAATAAAATGTTGGATCTGCTGTGGTATAAAACTGGTTTGTACAGCCTCCAGAAGAGATCAAAGCATGATCTCTCTCAGCCTCCTTTAGTGCCTGTCAGAAGTGTCAGTTGTAAGTCATCTGACAATCTGTTTAGTATATGGGTGTGTGAACATCCTTTTTTTTGTGTGTGTGTGATCCCTTTGTTCTCATTCTGTTTCGATAATAATTAAGCTTATGCTTCAGCGTCATCAGCGCCACCTATACCTGGGACATCAGCAACTGCCAACTATAGAGCCAGGTTTTGTCTCCACACCATCAGAAACATCACTGAATTTGGAGAAAGTTGAACTTATTGAGCTGCGAGCCCGGGGCAGATTTGGATCTGTGTGGAAAGCCCAGCTGCTGAATGAACTAGTTGCTGTCAAAATTTTTCCACTGCAGGACAAGCAGTCATGGTTGACTGAACAGGAAATTTATAACCTACCACAAATGAGCCATGAGAATGTTCTCAAGTTAGTTTCCATTTTCTTTTAAGTAATTTAAAAAAAATTGTAACAGTTGTAAAAGTTGGTGTTTATTAAAAGAGCATTATGGGTGTATAATTTGCAAAGAGATCATGCACCATATGTAACAATGGACATTAGAAGTGTTTATGATTTTGAGTTTAGTTTTCCGTACTGCAAATCATTCTCTCTCCTCCTCCAAATCCTGCCTCCTCGCATCTTACTGCTTTGTAATGTTTCTGTTCCATTTCTGTTCATTCCAGATTTATTACAAGTGAGAAGCGAGGGGAAAATCTGCACATTGAACTTTGGCTGCTGACAGAATTTCACGAAAACGGGTCATTATATGACTACCTCAAGGGCCATGTTTTAACATGGTCACACCTCTGCAAGATTGGAGAGAGCATGGCACAGGGTCTTGCATTTTTACACGATGAGATTCCTGCCACCACAATTCAAGTAAGCAAATATACAGAGATTTTCTTATTCTTTCTTTTGCTGGTTTTTGCATTGGTTAATGAAAATAGATGTTTGAGTGATTCTCTAAAACATTGCAGAAAAGTGTGACATGACAGCTAAAAAAATTTTTTTGGATGATACACTCCATTTTTTTATGATTTAGAGACAGACTCTAGCCCTTCACTTCTGTGTAAACAGTTTTATATTTTAACAAACGGTTTTCCATGGCTGAGCTCTTAAACTGCACAGAGCCAGCACCTGAACGGTTGTTACGTAGTAACCAAAGTGACCCTCTAGAGCTATGAAAATATCAATATAATTCAAGCTAATACTTTTATAAAGTTAAACTTGAATACCTTTGAAGAATTAGACAGGATTTAAGTGCAGAACATACATAGGCTACACAAGATTTGGTAGTATTACTACCCACCCTAAGTAGCGAACAAAAACTAAATAGATGAGTTTTCTACATAGCTGTGCCGTCAGGTTGAAAGAGGCCTGTCATGGCTGAACTATGTGTACTAGATGTAAACTCTGTTCAGGTAAAGTCATGATGCTGTGGATGGAGAGACAAAAGTTCCAGCTGCAGTATAGAGAAAAATGTAACGGTTGCAACATAGTAACCAATAAAACAAACAATGTTGAATTTACAACAGAAATTATTTATTCAAAGCAAATTTGTCATAATTTATTGCAGCATACACAACCAAAAAAACCCACAAAGAGCAAAAAAAAAAAAAATAATAATAATAATAACACAAAATTCAATGAAAATAATAATGCTGGCGTGAATCCATCATAGGAGCTGGGATGAGCGTCAGTTCCAACTCTGGGACGTCTTAGTCCAGGTCCTCTACACATGGGGAAATAAAATACTTCCCTTGCTGTTTTAAAAATTTGACAGCACTCCTCCTGTTACTACTGTCAAAGCTGATCACCTGTAACAATCACAATATATTCCTTACATTACAAAAAGTTCCAATGTTATCAATTTAAACCAGCACACAGACATGAATAGTCAAGTTTCAAAATGCTTTTTAGTTACTGCTTTAGGTACAGCAGACTACGCAGAGCCGTATCAGGACCATCCAAAATGCTTAGCTTCAACAGGAATAAAAGGCTACAGAAGATACTGAAGTAAAATGGCACTAATCTGTCCACGATAAACCTCCTGCTGACCACGTCTGGTGATGTAGGTCTTCTCCACCCAGCTACCACACTGAATCACAGGTTTTGGGGTAGACAGGGTCTGCACTGGCAACTGCGCCTGAAACCAAAAAAAAAAAAAGAAAGAAAGAAAGAAACCTATGCACATAGAACTGCACTGGACGAAACGATCAGTACGTAACACGGTCGCTGCAAGCAGCAATGGCAGCTGGATACTCTGTCGCGAGCGTGCCTTCATTTTAATGAAACTCAAATGTAGTTGAATAGATTTATATAAAAAGCTGTCCGTATTTTTATCCCCTGATTTCTACACTGAAAAATATTTTCACAAGATAATTGCACACTATTAAAGGGAAACCTAACAGTAAATAGTTGTGACTGAGAACGGTTGTAAACAAGAGACGACGCACTTCGTCACTTGTAATGACTGTAGCACATTTACGCTTTCGTTCAAACAAATAAAATACCAAGCATTGTTTTAGCAGTAAACCAGGTTTACATACTATCTGCAGTGCCACATACCACATTTTGCGAGACATTTCAAGCCGTTTTGTAATAAAAAAATCAAATTTTACCAAAGGGCATGGTAAAGTGAATGATTTTCGCACTTGAAATAGACTTTAAAAACGTTGGAAAAACAAATTTTACAACCATGTTTGACGTTATGTTTGCATAAACATGTAAAATTATATATTATCCACACCCTTCATTCGACTTTTAAGCAACAGAGCAATATTAGACTTTAAAAACTTACCTTGACTGAGTCAAATGCAGTGGATCGTCACGGTCGCTACAAATGCTTTCGCTGGCGAAACCAAACTAACAATTGCAAATTTCCAGCGTAGACCTCGGGTGAATGAAACCTTTTTACACCAAAAATCTTCCGCTGTTCACAGTGATAAATTGAGACTAAAAATAGGTCTCAGCGGCATCAGTTGTATTAACAGGACTGTTTCATCATTGTTCGGTCGCTACATGTAAAATTAGTAACGATGACAATGCACAATGTTTTTTTTTTACAATTACTAACACCTACTGTGTTGAAAGTTTTAAAAAATTGCGGCGCAAGAATACCGACGTCATTGCTATAATTTAACACAAAGACCTTGTAATTGAAGCGCGAAATTTTCCACATGCATTGATTTTATGTGCTTCCAAAACGGTAATAACGACCGTTCCCCTTTTTTCTGTTGTATAATAACTTGATACATTTCGCGAAAACAATACATGTGCTACTTTTGAGGTAATATATGGACATCACTTTACACAAAAATACTATTTTTTTAAAGGAAACCATACGATAAATAGGAACAGTTTTGTGCTAAATTTTGACCTCTACGTCATGTCACAAATCAGACTCAGTCATTGTACCACATTTTCATGTAAAATGTCAAAGTGCACAAAAACTAAGTAATAGAATACAATTTGTTTTTTTAAAAAATATTTCTATAGTCATTTTTAAGTAAACAAAATGCAATACGAAAACATTTGTATGAAGTACATTTAGCACAATACTATATAAACAAAGTACCCACTGGGAAGCAAGGTTTTAGAGAACCACCCATTTTCTGTTACCAGTTTCAATGCAAGGGATTAAGTCTCTGTTACTATATAGGTTATTCTTTGAGGTACATTCCGGTTAATATCTTACATCTTAACCCATTCTGAACGTGCATCTTACAACGCGCGACATCGCTGAATTCTCAGCGCTTGGGCGATTTTTACCGATTTTCGAAAAATTGTAACAAAAAACCTATTAAAGTTAAAAGTATCATTCAAACATTGTTAGAAAGATAAATTTAAGTAGAAAAAGATTGTTCCTACCCGAAATCCATCCGTTGCTGACGCTTTGTGGAAGACTGTGTTGAATTACGCAACCAAGGTGGCGTAAGACAGTTTTGAAAATTTAAAGAACGCCAAGTTGGCTCGTCGTGCGAAGTATAAATGACACAAATAGCACCTCGTGTGACAGGACCATTTTAACAGGGAGTGCTTTGAAGGCACCTGCGAAAATGATATGGCTGCTTCGCTTGGCTTCAAGACTTTTAAGAAAAAGTTAAAGAAAGGAGCCATTCCAACAATTATCAATACAAAGTTTGCCAATGTAAAAGGCATTGCAGTAAGGCAAGACCGGACGGGAGCTGAGCCTGAGAGTGAGAACAGACGATTACAGCTGAGAGTGAAAAGACAGACAGTGTGGGTAAAATAAAAAAAAATTAAACAAGAACAAATGAGGACAGAGCTCTATAAAATCGTCAAATGACAACCACAACAAAGTACTGGCAGCGCTAGACACAACTGTATGCTGACGTATGCAATCAAGGGAGCCTACCGTACCCATACACGTAGCAAAGAGAGAGTCGAAAGTAAGGAAGGTGGCAGATCAAAAAAAAATTCTCATTTTTACAGCTAAACAACTAATGGTAATGATATAAAATATTACGGTTTTTTAATCATGATATAATTTGTATGAAGTGTTATTTATTTTATATAAGTAAATATAGAAAATACTTAAATAGTTATATACAAATAATGCATACCATATGGTTGATTTCTTAATATATGCCATAAGAATGGCCTACAAGGCCTGTATAGCAATACAAAGTACTTGCAAAACAAACGCATGTATATGCATGCATGTGTGCATGGACACACCCGTACACACAACAAAGAACACCTATGTAAATATACTAGTCACAACAGCACTCGTCGTCTTGCTCAGTATCGGTACTTTACGTGTTTTGTAGTTCTTCATCCGTGTGTTCTGGGTCATAAGTGCAAGCTACAACTCCCAGATCCATAATGGAAATAATCTTGAAAAGGTTCGCGATGTTACTAACAAAAGCGTCTGCCCGATATCTGTGACGATGCTGCTTTGAGCACTGTCGGCTGCGGGCTCCAGTAGCTTTCTCCCTGCCTGGGTAACTGACGTCACTCATCAAGGCAACATGGCGGCTTCCATGTAAGGCCGATGAGCGGCATTAAAAGCTGGGTTGTAAGTGAACAGTTCTTTTGTAGCTTGAAATTTAGGGTTAAAAAGATTTA
This sequence comes from Lanistes nyassanus, assembly GCA_004794575.1. Lineage (NCBI taxonomy): Eukaryota > Metazoa > Mollusca > Gastropoda > Architaenioglossa > Ampullariidae > Lanistes > Lanistes nyassanus. Next base: position 164,267 of record SMGT01007231.1, read on the forward strand.
CAACATCAGTATTCATCAATTCAAGACATGAAACACTTTGGAAACATTTTGCGAAGCTGTTGTAAACGATGGTGTGCTAACATGACTATACCTCTGTGGCAATGTGTCCTGGCGCCACTGAGGCAGATTAAGATGGCCCTATAAACTATCACACTTGCAGTAATATACTTTATATATTTGGAAAGATCAATTCTTAGACTTTTCAATTTTTACTTTTAAAAACAAATGTTAAATAGTACTTACCATTTGGAGTTGAATTTTTTTTTACTATATGCACAAAGAAATGTGTAATAAATTCCACTTCTTCTACACTTTGCTGTGTTCCCATCATAGAAATTTATTTTTTCTGCAAATCAGACAAGGCATAATTTGCAACATAAATATGTTTTCTGTTTGAATTAGTCATAAATCAAAGTCCTTTACTGTCCATGGTGTTTAGGATTGGGTTAAGCATATTTGACAGTTTCTTCCACACACAGTTTTCCGATCTTGCGGAAGCACTGTCACAAACCACACGAAAGCACCCACAAAGAGCATTGGTATGAGCTTAAACTTTGTTAAGGTGCCTTTTTAAAACTAGTTTTCAAAGAAAACTAAAATCTTCAATGAGAAACAGCTGTTTGAAAATAAATCATTTTAACAGAATTTGCAGGTTTCCTACATCAGTGTGTAGAAGGCTTTTGCTATCAGGGTCTGCTGTTGTCAGAAAAAACTCATGAAAGGGGGCAGTGCATTTTGGGCTGCTTAAATATTTGAGGCTAACCTTCAAACGTGGATGCTAATCAGTAAACATACACAAACAATCTAAAAGCCTCCTACAGTGACTTACAGATTTTTTTAAAAAAATTCTCAGATGTATCTGGTAAAGTTGGGGATCTGAGGCACCTATTACATATGCCTTGCCAGTATTTCTAAACTGAACTGTATTGTTGTTGATAACTGCAGAAGACCTATGCGAGCATGATCTGCAGATTGCTGGAGTACTCAATCTTATTCTTTAGCAGTGGTTGTGATGTTGGTTGACAAAAGAATGGTGGTCTGAGTTAAAAAGAAAATACTTGTACAATGATTTAGGTGTGATAGAGCCAAAGTTTTTAAAGCTGAAAGATAAGTGGAGATGGTTTAGATGTTGAGCATAATTTGTCTCTGTGCTTTTTAATTTTGAATAAAATGGCAATCATGTTTGAGTAAAAGGCCAGGTTGAGAAGATGTTTTTGTTTTAAATTCTATATTCTTAACTACTGGAATGCTGGTTGCCAGGGTTCCAAACCAGCAGTGGCTCATCGGGATTTCAAGTCCAAAAATGTTCTGCTGAAGTCGGATCTAACAGCTTGTGTCGCAGATTTTGGTTTGGCCCTCAAGTTTGAGCCAGGCAAAGGACCCGGAGAAACTCATGGCCTTGTAAGTGTTGCTGTCACCAAAACACATTTGTTTGTGTTGTACATTTTCTTCCTTCCTGAATTGCATACTAGTTTAAACAGTTTTCTGCTTCGACCAGAAGCTAGTGAGAATACATTGCAGGTTTTATATGCTAAATCTTTTTTCTTGTCACAATATTGTACCATAACACAGAGTGCTAAATTTTCAAGTTAGTGAACCCAAACCGCACCTTCCAAACCAAAATTTTGTATACAAACCCTGGTAAGCCATGCTCTGCGCATGCGCACTCCCGTGTGTCAGCCTATGCGATCATAGGCCCATCCTCCTCCCCGCTGGACTTTTTTTCTGGCTTGAGAAAGTCAGCTTGAATTGGCCAGTGAGTAGGTTGCATGGGGTGATGCATGGGAGTGAGCATGCGTGGAGGGGGCCTTACCAGGGTTTGCATACAAAATTTTGGTTTGGAAGGTGTGGTTTGGGTTTGGTAACTTGAGAATTTAGCACTCTGGGTCATGGTAAGTATTGCTGAAGAAACTTGAATTTAGTTAAGAAATTTGTATATCAGAGGATTTATTGTTTATAATTAACAGTAAGTGTGCATCTGCTGCTGGAGCATAACCTTCACCATCTTAGTCTTGAGTTCTCTTTTTGCTACAAGATTTTCTGGTTTTGTTACAGCAGTTTTAAAGCATAAATAGATGTAAACTAATGATAGTATTCTGATCCCCTTTTTGCAGGTGGGTACACGACGGTACATGGCCCCAGAAGTCTTGGAAGGAGCCATCTGTTTCAACCGTGATGCTTTCTTGCGCATTGATATGTATGCCTGTGGTCTAGTCCTGTGGGAGCTGTTAAGCAGGTGCAATGCTGCAGAAGGTTTGTTGTCAGAGTGTTTTGTAGGATTACTTAAAAGTATGTCTGTGGGTTGGGGGCTGCTTTAGAATTGAGAAACTGATATCTGCCTTCTTTTTCCAAAGCACATGATGACAGTTTTGATTAGGGACACTGTCATTTTGATTGTCTTTTATGAGTTTCATGGCTTGTTGTACACGTAAATGATCTTGGTTGATCTTAGTGATGAGAAATATATATAAAGCTTGGTCATCATTTGTAACCCGAGTAGCAATGCAGTCACTAGATTCCTGGATGCTGTCCTGTTTCAGAGCTTGGAATCACTGCTGAGTTTTCGGCTAGCTTATTAAATCACTTTCTGTCACCAACATTCGAACATACTACATCCGTTTCAACAAAATTGGCTTGTGTTCACATAGGAACTGTATAATTTTTCTGCTTTGCTGTGCTCATGTGATGAACTGGTCCAAGACTCTTCAAACTCTTGTCCCGACTTGGGCATACTAAAGTTGAATAAGATAAGCTCACAGATAGGTAATAATTATTCTTGTTGCGTTAGCAGTTTGCTTTGTTCACAATGCATGGTGTTTCCAAGATTCCTAGCAGCATGTTTTTGCGCCTCCTAGGCTGCTGCACTATATTTGCGAAAAGTTGGGAGTCTTTTTATGAATTTCCTGTACGAACCCTGATTGGTTATTGGTACTTTAATTTTCTTCTTTCCTATTGATTTATTCTTATGGATAACATCTTTGGGTAGTTAAATTTCAAAAGTTATTTTTCTTTTAGCCTAGATAAACAGAACATATAAAAAGAGCACATTTCCAACAATGTATTTTTTTAAAAATTGAACTCCTCACCTTCTTGAAGGGGCAGCATAAATCTCCTTAGATAGGACCTGCTGCTCCATCCCCCTTCCACTTCCCAAAATGCAGATACAAGAATTAGAAGAAATGTAATGGTGGAACCGAGAAATAGCATTTTAAATGTTAAATGATTTAGCACACTATACAAAAGAAAGGGATAAATATAAATCCAATTACCACATTGCAAATTTTTTATTATAATTTGGGTATATTTCTACCTGGGATAACTAGGCCTTGGGCGCATAGGTCTTCAGTTTGGGTGCTGCAGGTTTTTTTGTCTTGAGCAATTCCAAGCTTTGTGTTTACAGGACCTGTGGAGGAATACCAGCTTCCATTTGAGAATATACCAGAGATAGGCCTCCATCCAACACTGGAATCCATGCAGGAGTATGTGGTGAGCCAGAAGATGCGTCCACCCATACATGAACACTGGAAACGACATCCGGTTGGTTTCTGTAACTTTAAATTTTAGAAGTACATGCTGACAAGCCTGTTGATGGGTTCACAGTTAAAGAGAGATTGTATAAAGGATTAATGTGTGTGTGTGTGTGCTATTGATACTGAAGCATCTTTTTTGCAGTAAGTTCTTTTTCAAAGTCTCTTTTTGCAGTTTGGCATGGTATTTACTGAGCTGTTTTGACTGTAGTTTCCTGTGCCAAGCTGTCCTTAGCTAGAGTGCTATGCTCAGTTACAAAATGCTATGATCACTTACAATATTATGAGTTTGTGCTATTTTCCCTCTTTCACTGAAACCCTAATGGGATGTTTCCTTGAGAGGAGTTGAAATAACAACTGTTATTTCAGTAGTTATGGCATGTTGCATGTTAACAGAAACAAAGGGGTATGGGTGCTCTAAAACCACACACTGAGTGCTGCAGGCCCCGCTGTGTAAGCAGTTCACATTGTTTTGACCAAACTGAGTCGACAACTAATGAGAAATGTTCTGCTGTTGTGAGCTCAGGAGACAGTTTGTCATGTCTGCCTTGTGGTTCTTTCGTTTGGGGGAAAAAACCATCTAGGACTGGGAAAGGATTGTTGCAAAAAATGCCAAAACAGCTTCAGCCACAGCAGTAACAGAGACGTCAAAAGAGAAAAAAAAATGCTGTACTAAACATAAGGCAAAATTTCAGTGCTGGAATTCTATACATGGGAATCATTGCTGGGTGCATAAGTATGTGTTCTTCTCTGTGTGTGAAGTCATTGTCAGAATTGCATATGAAGGGATCACTGACATTGAATGTCGTATATCGATTTAACAAAAAAGCTTGGGAAGTCTAAAATCACATCTGTTGCAAAATTTGTCAGGTTGTTCCAGCAGAGAACGATGATATTTATGCTGTCAGGGCTGAGTCTTTTGAGTGCTTTTCTAATCAAAATGTGATCAAACATTGCTTTCCACCAAGTGCAGCGTCTGTGCCATTTCTTCCTCAGATTTTCTGAGGCTTTTAAGATTGGAATATTTATGTGGAAGAACCGAGACCACATGGATAGTTAAGTGGCTAGCTAAGGGTCAGAAGAAATCCTTAAGAGATCATTTGAAACCTTTTACTTTTTTGTCTTTGGATCATGCATCAGTTGGGGGTGGGGGGGGTGCAGAGATGATTCCAGCTACTGTCATGTTTGGAACACAGAGGTACCTAGAAAAGTTTTTTTTAAAGGAATTCCAACAAAAAGGTCATTTTTGACAGGCTTACTTATAACTGTGTTCAAAATGACCATTGAAATTATTATTTCAATTGACCACTGACAATATTGGCTGCTGTGATATTAACCGTGTAAACAATGAAAATACAATTCATGTTGTAAGTTACATTGTTTCCAGCCTGTAGCTATATAGATATATATAGAAAATATAAGACATTCAAACCACATATTGCAGTTTATGTACTGAGGCAGGCTATCTATATGCATTCAGGAGCAAGATCTTAGTTTATTGAATGGGTTCAAACATCTGTTGGGCCTTGGTGAAAATTGTAACTTACACCATTTCCAGAGCTATCACTTACAACTACAAACATGTTCCTTTTTGAAAATTAACAATATAAACATGAATCTTGCAAGATGTGTGAAAAAGAGTTTATGCTGTTTTTGTATACAAGCACATGTGTGCTGCTGTCAGTCTTCAGTTTGCTAGACATGGTTTTTTCCTAATGCTAGTGCCACTCTGACTAGTGTCAGGAGGTTGGCAGCTTGGTATTTAGTGCTCTGTCAAGTTTTGTCTTTGTCAGCCTAGAGATAGGCCCAAATTTTTAAGTCCTTGTCAAAGTTCTTATAAGATCATGATATCATTTATTGCCAGATTTTAAGAATTTTACAGGCACCGTTTTTTGTAATAAAAGCAGGTATATTTAGATTGATGTAGTCATTGCATATAATTGTATAACTATACGTGCGCAGGGAATGCTGAACCTGGTATGCACCATTGAAGAATGCTGGGATCAAGACGCTGAAGCACGGCTGTCTGCTGGCTGTGTTCAGGAGCGTATTGCTACCATTAGCCGCACTTTCAACGCGGTGAGCGGAGTGACGCCTCCTGCCCCTCAGTACCCACCATCTCTGCCGCCAGCCTTGCAGCCATCAGGACTGGCCCTTGGGCAGACCCCACCTCGTTCTAGTGACTCGGTCATTTCGTTCTCGTCATCTTCAGACATCCCTCCAAAGGACTTGAGCAGCTGTTGACTGCCACAATACAAGGGGGGGAGATGACAAGCATGTTGAAGAGAACCATTTCTGCATGAGTTCATTGCCAAAAGTATGCTGTGCAGGTAGAAGAGATTAACTGCCTCATGCCTGCATACTACCTCTTGCTGACTTTCGGGAAGCAGATCCAGGAATTCCCTCCTCATTTTTACCTCTTGTAAGCAGTGGAACTAAATACCATTTAAACAAGATTGATGAGCCAAATTTAAGGCCCCCTTTTTTTGTTGTTGTTATTGTTTGAAGCAGGGTGGGATAGGAGTGGGTTGAGTGCTACAAAAGTTGATTTACAAAACATGATTAAACGACAAGAGTTTGAAAAATGAAATTGAATTTAAGAGATGGCTAATGTACCATGAAACATCAAAACTTGGGTATGCTTTCTGTGGGTCCGGGATAGTCTTTTCAAAACAGCACAACTTTTCCATTATTCTACATATTGTTGTCAAAGGAAGTTTTTTCCCCAAGGGTTGGGTGGGCATGGGTAGGTTGATGGGTGAATAATTCTAAAAGGCATTTAGTAAAAAAATTGGAGGCTTGAGCATGAGTGATATCAAGAAAAGATTTGGTTAAATCAGAAAACTTTATATCCCTAAAACTTTGTGGTGTACTGAGGATTTCCTTGTACTGTACACTGGAGAAAGGCGGTGTGGGAGCCTGTTACTGTAACAGATCTTGTTTTCGTTAAACATGTTTTTGAGCAGCAGTTGGCTCTTAATGAGCTGGGGATTGCCAAATGGAGAGAAGACTGGGGGAAGTCTCAAGAACAAGGATGAAGGTTTATATCAGCTCTTTGGACAGAAGTGTTCGTACAATTTTGTGACTGTGGACTTGCATTTTGCGTTAGGATGGCTTGAGAAACCTCAACGAGAGCTCATGCAGGATACCAGGCCTGGTTTTTCTGCAGGGAGCAGTTAAGAAATGATCACAACTTGCGGGCCTGTTGGGAAGCATGCGAACATTTGTACCTGTGCCTGCATTTGGCATTTGCACAGATATGTCATGAACTTAACAAGGCTGTGAGATCACGTTTATCTGAGGCTGAAGTGGTTAGCAAGGATTCTGCATGATTTCTTTGATGTAACTTCATGACCAGCCTTGGAGCATGCATATCCCAGAGGAAGCTGAGCTGATGGCTGTATTTGCTGCAGCTAACAGCTTTTGGGAGAATTAATTTTTCTGTTTCGTCACATGGGTGGTTTGTTTCATTTTGTCATTGGAGACATAATGCAGCAGTTTTCTTCCTCTTCTAATATGTAATAGCAGTTATACTGTGACATAAGCCCAGTATTAACATGACACATAGATGGTTTTCCCCTGTAATAATAATCTTTCTTAAATTGTTGTTTCTTGTGTTAAAAGCCAAAACATGCCTAATCTATTGCTGAATTTAAAGAAAAATGTCTTGCCATTTTGGATTTTTTGGCCGACTTAGAGTGGTCTGTTCTAATAGCCATATGCTAATTGCGAAGGCCATCCCAGAATCAGAGCTCAGATGCAATGTTCCTCTTGAAGGAAATTTGTGGTACAGCCTTACTGACACCTTTTTCTTCCTTTTTCTCGTGTATTTATTTAGATTTGAGGCTGTTACTGTGTGCATGGAGTGCTTACGTTGACGGAATAGTTTCCCTTTACCTGCTCTGCAGGCTGTCACCAGGAGCTGTGCACGAAGAGCTGATGGAAAAAGATGCAGACAAATTGATATCTGAATTTTCATGTGTGTGACCTTTTTTTAAAAAAAAATACTGGAAGAATACATCTATAACATAAAGATTTTCATGATGGGTGGATTTTGTAGAATAAGCCAGGGTTCATGTAACTGTCCCAGATGTACAGTAGAAGCTGTTATTACTTCTGGTGTGCGTGCTGGTTAGGGTAATTTTGTGCATTTCCATGAAGGTTCCGTCTCATCCCACTTCTACCTCCTTGACAGCCAGTTTGAAGAACCAGAACCTCAGACACTTTGCACCTCTACAAAGCAACTATGAAAAAACCCAAAGCCACCACCCCACCTCCCAAAAAACTCCAGATTGTGTTAATGAAAAATAAGAATTTTGTGACATGCAGTGCCAAGCAGTCTGGAAATGTGCAGTGATGCCTGTTAATTGTAGGGTGTAAACAGGAGAAAGGAAATAACATAACGGCTGGTAGATAAGTAAACATGGGGAGATATTTCAGTTTGACTGGGTATGTGCAAAAGGTTTGAATTTTTGTTCTTCACCAGGAAGAGATCCAGACTTGGGCTCTGTGAGTGTAGCAGAACAAGAGACTGCTGTGATTGACTTACCTACATAAACTGATTTCAGCAAAATTGTGATGGGGGTTAAGAATTCTGCTGTAGCTGCATACCCTACTCTTCTCCATTATTGTTCTGTTGCTCACCATCCTTATGTTACCTCCCTCTCAGGTCAGTTTTTTGTGACCTGTATCCGAAAGGACTTGTAAGAGGTGCCCTACGGAATTTCTGGATGGTGAAGGGTGTGGGTGGGTGACAAAGGCGTTAGTTTCATCATTTTATGCTGTGATTTCTGGCTAAAACTGATGTGGCAGGAAGTATCAGCGTCAGTTTTTCCAGCCTGGGTCTCAGGTGTCAGGCAGCCTACAGACAGTGCCTTTTTTGTTGCTGTACTTTTGGTTTTAAACTGACACCGTTTGGCCAGTTTGGCCAGGCTGTGTCAAGGCAAAGCAGGTAGAGGTAGGGCAGTCTGCACTGTGCACACTGTTTGCATATCATATAGGGCAGTGGCCAGGCCATAGTTTTGTAGTCACACAGGTTTTATGCAGAATTATCGCCCGAACACATGACTGCCACTTGGAAAATAAACCTATGTAACAAAAAAGGGTACTGAGCCAAGCTACATTGAACGACACAACAGTTTCGGAGCATTGCCCTTTCCTCAGGACAACACAAACACAGACAAGAGGCAAAGACAATTTTTTTTTGCCTGTTCTTGTCTCTATCTGTGTTTGTGTTGTCCTGACGTAGGGGCAATGCCCCCAAACTGTTGATTGATTGTCTGTGTAGCTTGGCTCAGTACCTTTTTTGTTAACTGATTGTTCTGTCAACATATCAAGTCAGGTAATCAGATGGGGAGGAGGTTGGTGGGGTGGGGGGTGGCTCTTGAGGGGAAGTTGGACTGGGGAGACATGATCACCAAGTGTCTAGCATAAAAAGCAAAGCATGTCAGAATGTAGTTTCGAAGCTTCGTTGATTTTCATCCATTTTTGAAATGCTATTTCTGCTTCTACATTACAAAAGAATGCTGTACATGGTACAGAGCAGCAGGCACAAGTAGAAGGATTATGCAACGTGTGATGAGAAGAAGAAAGCATTTCATCTTGTCATGGCAGTCAGCAAGAGCTCTGGGCAGAGAGGCACAAGTGGTGGTGGCTTTCTTCGTGCATGACGTCTGTAGGACTAGAACCCATTGCCAGCGAGATCTACTTGCATTTTTGTGCATGGAGAAGGCAAGAGAGCACTCTTGCAACCCCACTTTATAAGCACAAGTTGTGGCATTATGTTGTCTCCACTCAGGGCAGAGATTTAATTTCTCTTTGGTGCAAGAACCTCAATGTAATTAAGTTGTATAAGGCTTTTATAAAATATTGCTATGGCTTTAGGCAGGACAGAAAAAATGCATTTTTATTGTTTATGGAAGTGATGGCAACACGATGCTGTCGTATTTAAAGAGAAAACTTTAACTAAAGGATCACTCTAAAATACTGTCTTTTGTATGGTGATAAGTATTGACTTTTGCCCCCTTTTCTAAAGAAAGGATATTGTGCATATGCATGTGTGTGAGAGAGAAAGCCTCAATTGTTATGAGTACAAGCAAGAACAACCCTAAAATATAAAAGAAAAACAAGTGACTGCCGCTTGGAGGATAAGCCCAAATTAAATGTAAAACAAGGGAACTGTACCAAGCTAGAAAGGGACAAAGACGAAGACAATCTGCATGTTTCGGGGCACTACCCCTTCATCAGGACGACACAAAAACGACGACAAAACGAAAAGGAAAAAGACTTATCTGCAGTAGATGTGGCGCGTAGGCTGCATAGCTCCTGATGAAGGGGTAGTGCCCCGAAACGTAGATTGTCTAAGTCTTTGTCCCTTTCTAGCTTGGTACAGTTCCCTTGTTTTACATTTAAGAATAACCCTGTTGCTAGCGTTAGATGCTTTTGTGCTGTATGAACCCTTCACTTGTATATTGCTCTTTAATTTAATTTGAGCCCCACCTTCATAGCAGGCTGTTTTTTAAGGGTTTTTTTTTGCACTGCTTCATGTACCTGTCGAACATAGCCTCCTATCTTTTCTCATCTTCCTCAGCAAAGAATGGTGAAAGATTTTCAAGGTGACAATCAGTGCATGCTGAGTAACAACAACCTTTTGGCATACCTTTCAGAAGTTTCCCGCTGGTGTACTTCTTCAGTGGGCATCACGCCATTCGCCTCTCATGCTTGACATCTAATATTTTAAAGCAGATTTCAGTTTTCTGACATGGTTTTTGTGTGAGCTCAGGACAAGTAACTCGCATATAAAAGCAGTGTGATCTGGACAGGTTGCTGATATGCCCAGTATAGCTCACCACTTTTTAAAATCTATGATGACACATCACTTGCGCCATTTTCACAGCCTTTGACAGCCTACATTTGGTCAGATTCATGTAGCTAGATTCAAAACAGCCAGTGCACCACCACTTTGTCAGCAAGGCTATATTTTCCAGGTAGTACAAAGCTTTAGTTTGGCAGTAGAAATGGTGAAGTAATGGCTGAGGTGCTCAAGTTTGATACAGAGCATGAAAGATAATAGCTGAAGCGCTGCAGCAGCAACAACAGTGCCATGTTCGTCAGCACATAAGGATCACAGTAACCTGCACCACCTTTATCTTCCGCATCCTTTCTCATATTGAATCTATTCCCTATCAGTGTTCATTTGGTCTGTTGGAGAGAGTAGCTGTTGTGGTCGAAATAACTGTTGACATAATTTTACTTACACCAAAATTAGGCCACCAATCTGATAATGGCATTGTATAGAAGAGAAAATCACAAGATCATTAGGTGTTTAAGTGGTTTGAAGCTGTTTACATTTTTTTTTTTTTTGCTCTATGCAAATTGCTTGGTTTGGCACTTCAGAACAATGCAGCAAAGTCTGCACTCAAGCACTTCAGGTATAAAACAAGCATCAGAAATACAAGAACACTTGTTAAGGACAGGTATTGACAGTATTGGTTATTTCCCTCATTTATGGGTGAGTGGAGGAGACGGACCCATCGATGGTGGACAGAAGTTGGATCTGTCAATCATTCTTACTTCTCCTACAATGCAGGGTAACTCTACTGAATGTGAGCAGACAAGGCTCATGCGTGTTGTTAATCGTAGAGTACTTTGACTTTGTGCCATTGGCACTGGGTGATTTCTCTGTTGTAACTGGTGTCCATTGACAGTGTTGTCAGGTTTTCAGGTACGTGTATCATGAGTTGAGTGTTGTACCCTGCTGTAATAATTAATCGGTTTGACCTTGTGACTTCTTGTGGTGGATTTGCTGAGGTTTGCTTGTCCCAGCACTTAACTTGAGTGCATCAACAAAGAGAAATGTGTGTGTTAAACATTGTATCAGTACCTTTTTCATGGCGAAATCAGTTGTCAGGAGACTGGCAGGGCAGGCAAAGGGAGCGGTTGGACTGGTAGTAGCACTGGCATCTTGGTGTTTGTGGAAGTGTTTAACGAACACAGCAGTGCAGAAACAGGACATACCGGACAACGCTGTAGTGTCTTGGATGGCATGTCTGATTTTATTACCTGTTTTGTTTTGTAGACAGGATTAGAAGACTGTGTATGGGTTGAATTTTTTTCAGTACATAGATTTATGTTAAATGACTTGCTTCTACAAATCCAGGGACTGCAAAAAATATTTGAACTCAGGTAGTTTGTTGTTTGAGAAGCACAGGATCATGTATGCTGCACCTCTTTTGTTGGGGGTGGGGGAGGGAGGGATGAGAATGCAACACAATCTGCTGTATGATGGGTTGTTTATTGTAAATTGGAAGGAAAGTGTTTTAGAAAATATGTTTCATTTCTTTTTTTAATAATTATTGTTTTTGGTTATTTTGTTTGTTCTGTTCCTGCTCTCTGTGGACTTCAAAATATAATGGGTTTTCTGTAACTGTATGGTTGGGATGTAGCACTGTAATTTGATGGGTCAAGCCTGCATCTGCAGCAGGTTGTTGACATGGTCCGTGAGGCACAGAATCCAGGTCAGATGTGGCAACTCATCCCCACAGTGTTCCACTTTGGTTATGCAGACTGTAAACTCTTCAAGACAGCATTTTGATCAGCAAAAAGCAGCTATGTATTTCTTGGTCAAGTGTCTGGTGAAGTTATAACTTTACTGTTGATTTGATTGAATTTAAACGTGTTTCTATGCAGACATTGTTACCTCGAGTCATTGTGGCACATGTTTGTCCTGTGGTTTTTTTTAAATCTCAGTTCCCACCCCCCACCCCCTGGGTCCTCTCTCCTAACTTATACGGACAGTGGTTTCTGGCTCTTGCCACTGCTTAGCTAAATCTTGTTGAAGTACGGGTCTCAAAATTCATCATCACTGCACTTGAAAAGCTAGTCTTCCCCCACCTCCTTGTTTGGTTTACTTGCTGATGCCAAGACGCTGACTTTAGTCTCTGGGTCTTATAGAGCAGGAGCAAATTATGTGGGGGGTATGAACTGCTGACGACCCAGTGATGATAGCTTCCGTGGATTATTTATCTGCCCTAACCTTCCTATCAGAACATTGTCAGGGAGGGAAGGAGTAGGCAGGGTTTTGGAGCAGCTAGTTGGGTTTTTTTTTTTTTGGGGGGGGGAGCAGGGTGTGATCTACTTTGCACATTTTACAAATGTTTCATTTTGTGTCAGTGCTCTGCAGACATCCATCTAATTTTGAAAATCACTAGCAGATGCATTTATTTGGGGAATCATAAAACCGATGGTATGGTAAAGGGGAGATGTTGGAGAGATAGTTAATCCAGGTGAATGTCCCAAGTTTTTTTCCCCAACCTAGACATTTTCCTGCTCCTTCCACAGTTCCTCAGGAAATTTTAACGAAAAAATATTAAATGAGAAGATTATATTTGCTTATCATGAATAGGTATAGTAAAGGAGTAGTCTTATGTAGTTAGTTTGCCTGTGATGTATGTCATTTCTTCCAAGAGTTTCATAATGTGCAAAAGTGGCAGAAGACTGAGCTGCCAAATTTTGTTTCTGCCACACATCAGCTCACTGTATAGTTTTTATTGCCAGAAAGTAGCTGCCTCCAGCAAAAAAATTCAAATAACGGTGATGTTTCGTGTTTGGAGTTTTGTAGCAAATTACATTGTAACTTGCCCAGTGAATGCTGCTTGTCCTGTAGCAGCCAAAATTTTGCAAGAACTACAGAACCCTTTGCTGTCTTTAGTCTGCATGTGGCAGCAGGTACATGTGGAAGGCTATGTAGTCCCACTAACTGGTTAGCTGGTTTGCTGGTGGTGGTGTCTGTGAAAGTGTTTATGGTTACACAGACACTGGCGGCTAATGGGTAATGTCTACCTAGTAGCATTTCGCGTCACCTTGTTTTTCATGTGTGGTATGTTGTCTCAGGTTTTGGAAGCTGAAGCAGTGGAAGTTGATTTTCTTCTGCAGTACGCTGTACCTACAATACTAGGAGTGGTCTGTTGCACTTAAAAGAGTTTCACAATGCACTTTCAGTCATTCTAACAGTAACACTCTCTTCCCAGTAGTATTTTTTCTCCGCCATGTTACAGAGCAGTGTGTACAAAAGTAAATTCCTTGTTTGGTGAGGCTGTGTTTGCTCCTTTCTGTCAGTGTGAACATCTTTTTGTTTCACTGTGAAACGTCACCATTATTTAACCGAATTATTAGGGAGTTGTAAACCAAGTGTAAGGTTATGTGCCTTTCACTTAGAGAAAAAAATGAAGCAGTTATTTTAGTTCATATATATATATATGTATACACATTATATCTATTGTTTTGCTTCATATCCAATATGTGTGGAGGAGAATTATTTAAACTCTGCAAATTGTACTTGGTTTGTGAATAAGGACAGCTTGCTGTGTTGCATACCTCACAAGACACTCACATATGTGAGGTGACTATGGATCATTAGGAAGCAGTTGTCTTCCCCAATTATATCAGCAGATTTGTGTGTGTGCATGTTTTTTTTTTAAAAATCCTGTAATTACTTTTTACCAGGTGATGTGCTTGATTTTTACATATTCTCGTTGACGTAATGTGTCTTTAGTCACCAGATTTGCACAAGAGGGAAAGTGAGAGAACGTGGATGAGCCAGCACCATGGGAGATTTCTATTTTTGATACAACATTTGCTGCTGGTTTGTCAGCATCTGTTGCTCTCTCTTGCTCTCTTTTTTGTTATGTCTGTGGGTTTTGCTTTGGATGTCACTTGTTGAAAAATGTTGTAATCACCTCCTCACTATTAGGGGATTTTTTTCTGTAGCCCTATAATGCTAGCTCAGGGATAACTACTGTTAAATAGTTATCAGAGTACAGATTTTTTTTTCCCCGTTTGACTGTGTTTTTGCTTGTTGCAAGATGCTAAGTCGCCAACTCTGAGGAGGAAATTGCTGCGTAAAGCAATCCTTCAATCACTGGATGCTTCCAAGCATTCATATACTGAAATAAGACCACAGTATTGCTCTCTGTGCGCAGGCGAATGCTTATGTTTAAAGGCCAGCTGTCCTTCCCATTGAACAAAATCAGTTTATTTACTGGGATTTGGAGAGTCAGTAGTTTGCAACTTGTCAAAAACAGTCGTTTGGAAAAAAAATTAAAGAGTTTGTGCTATGGTAAACTTCAACAGAACACATTAAACCATCAATACTGTGCAGGAGTGAGCAGATGGCTGGTTAAAATTTCTGATACTTTGCCACTCCAGACTCTAACCATGTGTTTAGTTCATTAAACATACGTATCATCATCATCATTTTTGTTGGTCTGACAAGAATCAGTCTGCAACAGGCCATGTATTAGTCACTTGACTTCCTGCAGTCTTCATTATGTGACATCACTGATCACCTCACTCACATGTTCTGTGGGATTGGATGAGAAAAGATCAGAGGCCCGTTGAAATAGACGAGAACATTTGTATTTAATGTTAGCAGTTTGTTAACATGGCCAGTCTGCAGATCAGGAAAGGGCATTCTTTTTCAACAGTTAACAAGTTTGGGTATCAAAAGCCAGTAAAATGCATGTCTTAGAGTGAAATATCGGTGCAAGCTGTAGGCAGATTTCAAAATGTGTTTAAAAATACCTGCAGTATAGTGTGCCTCAATCCCATATTTTCATTTAAACTTTTGGTCTCTGCTGTCTTTCTTTTTAATTTTTTAAAAATTCAGTTTCAACTATCATTACAATTGTTTTTGAGGCCAATGTTTTACGGGTCATAACTCTTGTCTTGCTGAGAAGCCTTGTATAAGCCTTGATGGCAACTTGAGGCAATGCACAGCATCATTTCAGAGTTACATTGTAGTAATATATTACAAACCTCTTTCATCAAGGCTGTAAATAGAACTGTGTATGTACAGTTACTGTTCATAGCGTGGTCAGTTCAATAAACATTTTAAAAAATCTTACATGATGTCGTCAGTGTATGTGTGTGTGCAATTTTAAACAACAAAGAAAAATGGAAAATAATACATGAATATAAGCTTGAAGACAAGGAAACCTCTGGTTACTGTCACAATTTAAATATTAAGACTGCATAGCAAGTACACATCATCCCCACTGTGAGGCCTTTAGTGCTGCCTATGATAGTAACATAACTTTGATTATGGGTTCAAAGATTCTTGGTGAGCAAATTAGCGTGACAGAAGACAAACTGGTCTAGTATGTCATGTATGTAAAGTACCAACTGGCTCCTTTAGTCAAAAGCGAGGACTGAAAAAACTTGACTGTAGATATGTATTGCATTCATAAAAAGGCATTCATCAATTGTTTGCTTAACTCTTTGAACTCGGCATATGTACGTATGCTAAGCAGTTACACTGTCCCACACATGGATGCATATGGGTGTGATGCTGGAAAAACACAAGACTTCACTAATCAAAGAAAAGTAACATGAAAAACTGCTAGCCTGCAATTGATTGCTTCCTTTCCTGCCCTTCAAATCCTAGAATTGTTTAACTCACTTGTGACGGAGAATCCTACCTAGAGTAGGTCCCGGGGGGCCGGGCATTTTTAGCCTTTTTTCAAAAATTCATAAAAAAATCCCCCAAAACAATAAAAACATTATTTAAAATTGCTAACTAACTACAATAAATAAAGAAAACTCATTTCTTACCGTGTTTCTTGGACCTTGTTCCATAATTTT
This sequence comes from Lanistes nyassanus, assembly GCA_004794575.1. Classification (NCBI taxonomy): domain Eukaryota; kingdom Metazoa; phylum Mollusca; class Gastropoda; order Architaenioglossa; family Ampullariidae; genus Lanistes; species Lanistes nyassanus. The sequence continues at coordinate 180,433 of SMGT01007231.1, forward strand.
GTAAATCCTTTGATGGAAACACAACTGAAGTTGAAGAAATCAAAAAGTCCTCGCCATTCAGTCTCAGTGTCTGTTCGGTACTCTTCACTACACGTGCTCGCTCGTTTTTCTCTTCGTAATCACTTTCTTAGGTCTTTCAGGCACAAATACTCTTATCTTCATCCACTTTATCACAGTAAATTTGCGAAACAATGTCATTTTCCTCTTTAGCGTGTAATTTGAAGCGCAAATCTAGCATTTCTCAAGTGACAGACCACACGTAGACCCCCCCTTCAAATTATTGCCGGAAACGGATCTGATTGACAGTTTAAAACACAGAAAAGGGAAGCAACTCGTGAAGAAATGATTCTGCTTTCGATTGTAAGAGTTCTTTCCCTTAAAAGATTAGCAGATGACATTTTAAAAATCATAATTCGAACGGACTTAATCCCGCCCGTAAGGCGGAAACGTAGTGCCAATGGAGCGGGCTGTCGGTTATTCGCACGGTGTCAAAGAGTTAAACTGGACTTTCTAAGATTAAACTGTACAGTCATCATGTTCTGGATGTGGGTGAAGTGTTAGAGATTCTATTACATCATGCGGATAATGTGCATGCTGATGACCATTTGTTTCTTATTCAACAATGTAAACTGGAAATGAATTTTAAAAGCGATCAATAAATGTTGGAAGGTCGTGATTTTGCCCTGAGGCATGACGACAGTTTGTAACAAAACTCTAGGTTAGACCTAAAGATTAATCAGTGCAATGATCAGGGACTCAGTGTGAACCTCAAGTGCTAACAAAACGTATTGAACTGTTGCTCACGCTGATGGAAACCTCTAGGGGGACAACTCATTAATTTCCAAGATGATCCTTCCCCATTAGCAAGCGCAAAAGCATGATTACCAGCTGGGCATAGTCTCCAAGCGGGACCACAAGAATGCATACATCGACAGATTCAGGTCCAGGCTTGGCCATGGATTATATCCTGGAATTTCTGAAGTATGAAAAGTTTTTTTTATTGTGCTTTGTTAATAATATTAATAAGCACTGATGACTGGTGCAAAAATGTAAGATCACATCAAATTACCAACATACAGTTCAGTCTTTTTATCCTGGAAAGTTTCACCCATGCGTTACGAGGAACAGCCTTGGTAAGTTACTGGAGTAGCTCTTGGCAGGCAGGGGGTTAATTTAAGCTGGGCAGTTGCAGCTCAATCTATCAGACCTCATGCTGTCCTTCTGAAGCCATTCAGAGAGCATGAAGTAATATTTGTACTTGGTAGAATTTATCACATTAGAAAGTAAGCAATCATTCAAGATCTAGTGAAACTATCAAATGAAAAGGAGAATGCAGTTTATTGCTTTTCATTTTGCTCACACCCATAAAGGCAACATAAAAAATCACTTTGTTGGCTGCAATCATGGAATGCAAGGGAACATCAGGTATACATCAACTGCAGTGGAGGAAAATACCCTTAAAGAGAAATACAAGAATGTAAATATTATATCCCATCACCTAAAGCTGTATATATTTACAAGTATTATGTTTTTGCATCGGCAGACTGCTACAAGCTATCAAGTGCAGCTGGTTTTGCTGTGACTAGATTACCCTGACAAATAATTGCAACATTTTTTTGACATATCAACTTTCGTCAGAATGCTAACGATCACAGAAAAATAACTCCATATTGTGCACAACCCTGTAACAGGGCAACACTACTGACCATGGCTTTCACTTACAGGTACAATCACATTTTTAACAAGGAGTTGCATCTGGGTTTTTTTTTTGGTGCAGAATGCACTTAGGGAAACAGGGCTGGGTTGTGTGTCAGTATCTGGCCTTCCAGCCATATGAAAGGCTATAGGACATGGATTTTAGGTTTGCCTTGAATGTGCACAGGAGCTAGAAACATACAGATAACCCAGCAATATTCTGAATAAGAACATCACAACCATAAAGATTTAGTTGTTTTACATTCTAAATGACCTCTACAATAAGTGAAATCTGAGCAGGGACTGATTGATGCTGATATTTTACAATATTGAACGGGACAAAGACCATGCAATATTAACAGTTCCAGGAACAAGTACAAATGATGACACAGTCAACTGCCTATTCATGCTTGCTTGATATGAGAAAGCAGAAATGGCTAATATATTACACAGAATATAATATACATATAATTGTGTATAGGGTCATAGGTGTAATGTGATGGAGCGTAAAGAATCAGAAGATGACGAAAGACCATTGCATATGCTTATTGCATACTTAAATTAGTCCTGAGTGAAACTCAAAGAGTCCCATGCTCTTATCTTTAATAAAGTAAGAAAAATAGACTCTCTTTTATATGGGATTTTACAGACTTCAATTACCAGCTGACATCACTCAGAACCAGTTTTGACCTGAAAAAATCAGCATCACAGAGGTTAATGTTAAGCCATACATATTTTATTAATGGATGCAGCTACACTCTGGGGAAGACGATGATGTCTCAGTTCACTATAAATGACTAACAACTACAGGTATAAGCTGCAGTATAGTTCATTTTAAACTATCTTTAACCCCAAGAAGGATTTAACCATTAACAAGTTGTGTGGTTACCGTTCTCCATTCATATGCAACTACATGTATATGTCACTTCACAAAAACAATCTCCAAGACCTTTTTCAGAGCAATGAAAAAAACTGAGAAAATTTTGAACACCATTTTCTCTCAGTTTTAATTTTTGGAGCCCAGCGGCCCTAAGTTCTCATATAAAAATGAAGAGGTCTTTACGAGACAGTGCACACTGTTACTGCTGACAGTAATTGCGGACCACAGTGGCTTCAAGTTGTCTGTAGCGTTGACAAAGGGCAGGATACACCTGCAAAAATGTTGGTTGATGTGCACATTAAATGTCAGGCAAACATGCAAAACACCACCAACAAAAAAAATTCAATCCACGAAAACATTTTACTTTTCCTAATGTAAACCAAAATAGAATTTAAAAAAACTTTGAGGTATGAATGCCTTCCCTTTCCTGGTCTCATTAGGTTATCGCCATGTCCATGGAATCATACACAGATATTTTTTTCAGATGCAGGCGTAGGTAAGACAATGTGCAGTTAGTCCATCTCAGATTCTCAATCGTCTAAAGTATGCAGATTAATTTTCTTTTGTCGCAGCTTCAAACTTGTCTGCCCTCCACCCTCCCCCCACCACGTTTCCACTTTAGATCATATTTCTTTTCTAAATCTCAGCTGATTCTGCAAATTTTTCATTTGCTGTTTCAGATTTTTCCCTGCTCTGTGTTACTGTATGGCCCCTGGGCCTAGAGCGTCTGTTCTGACAGAAAGGCAAGTTTAAAAATTTCTACTACTGCTATTGTAATTATTACCTCATCAGCTCCTGGAGTTGGCTGAGCCACACAAACTCGTTCACTGCCTTTCTCCACAATTTGCAAGTAGGGAAGATCTGTACCAAGCCAACCTGCAATACATATGTGAACACTGCATACAATGTTTACTTTTAAAGCACCACGCTGCATTGCATGTGTTCATATCTATACTTCTGATCATAACAGCAGCCAGAAGGTCCATTCCCTGTATTTTACGTGCTCCTTTACATGCAGTGAGGAGATATGTGGACCCATACAACCTGCTCCTGGAATGTTATGATATAATATGTCTAACTGAATAAGATGATGGTATATGTGTACATAATTTATCTCCATTTATATGTGCCTGTGATGATTATGTTTATGATTAACTGTAGATGGAATATTATATTTAGGCTGATTTCAAGCTCTTAAAGTCTCAGAAAAATTATGCATTGTCTTAATAATGTCTGAAAAATCATGGAAACGGCAGATATGGGGGGTCAGATGTGTAACACAAGAGGCAATGCCAGAAAGATGAAGACGATGTCACAGAGGGGCAGACAACTTACCATACTTGGCTCTGAAAGCACAACCCAGGGCGGCTGAGTTTGCAACGTCTTTAATGTACACTGGTGCATTGAAGACATCTGCTAACACCTGCGACACACAGCGATAAACATTACAGGGCAAATTACTGAATGAGGAGTTATATTTGATGAAAACGTTTACCTTCCCCCAATTGTGGAATTAGATCTGAGTGACTATCTTGGTTTTAATGACATCTGTAATTTGTGTGATTGGCTATACCTCTTCATATATGTTACGTCAAGCAAGACTAATTTATGACACTGGTCAAACCTTAGACATTACCCTTTCAAAGCAGGGTGTAATGTAGGTCCTTTCTGTGGGTACATCAAGGCAAGAGCAAAGAAACTGATCCATGCTAATTACTAAACGCACACTCTCCAAGCACTAGTCCCGTGCCAAATGTCATGTACTAATCTGAAATTAGTGAGTCTGTAGGTCCATCTGTCCAACCAGTCTGTCTCTCTCATTCTCATCCATTGATAGTCAACCATCCCTCCATTCCCTTTGCATGTTGCCACCGCATTAACTTTCACTTTTCTTTCCTCCCCCTCACTTCTAAGAAAGGCCATAGCACCTCACCTGAAGTATTGCAGGATTTGAAGATGCACCACCTGTTGCTATGATGTTGGTATTAGGACCTGAAACAAATGGTAACAGATATAAAAATGCGGGAACCTATGTGGGACAAACTCAATTTATGGACATCACCGTAATCCCAGCTTGCACGAAGCTGATAAAAAATATCCTATTACATAGGAGGATTCTTACCTATATCAAAGCCAAGGTTCTCAGCATGCACCCGCTGAGCCATGAACTGACTTTCCAGTACAGCTCTCACCTCAACTGCATCAAGAAAATCATCCACCTGCAAAAAATCCAAGACATCATCATCATCCAATCCATCCTCCCTCCTCCTCCTCCATCCACATCCATCCATCAATCATCCTCAACAATCCTCAATCATCCTCATCAACCAACCAACCAACCAACCACCCTCATCATCAATCATCATCATCATCATCATCATCATCATCATCATCATCATCATCATCATCATCATCATATCATCCATCCATCATCATCATTAAAAACAGCATTATGACTGGATAGCTTGTGCTGTGTTAAATCTCTTGCCCGGTAATTTCCACCAAGTTACCAGCAAAATGAAAAAAAGGCCAGCTTTCGCCATGGAAACCACATCCTAAGAAATACATGCAAGGGAAAAGGGTCATATTTAGCTTGGGAAACAGGGTCAAAATCTGTTTTTGCAAGTTTCTCTGTGGTTGCCCAGATCATCTTCATACTTTGTGACTCCTTTTGTACTGTCTGCTTCCAACAAGCTAATAACAAACATTTAATACAAAGTTTGTAGCATTTGGTAAATGTCACAAAAAAGCAATGAAACTGAAAGAATGGATATCACACCTTCTGTCCATTCTCATCAAAGCGATAGATTCCTTGGACCAGTGGCTGGATTTCCATGACATGAAAGTACAATCCTGCCATGAAAGGGGAGACAAACCCTCATAATTATCCCACTCAGAGACTGACATGAGCAAACTTTTGAGGGAAGACGTTCATATATGCAGCTGTTAACACGACTGCAAGCATGGGGCATAAACAGATGTGCAATGAGCACAGGTAACAGACAGCCCACGCTTTTTATCTAACATCCAAATACCTCCAACAGACAAAAATTTAAAAAGATGACAGCCTGAAGTAAACACTTTCTGCTGAATGCTGGCCATTTGCTTAATGCATTGGATACTATACCATATACCACTTGCAGGTGGTGCTATAATCAACACTCTTACCCACCTATTTGCCCATTGTTTCCCATTGGGGTTGATTTCAGATGTTCATTGAATTTTTCCCATGATCCTCCTGCCCGTTCATCTCGAATTTTTTCACGTGTCAAGGAGCCATTTTTAAAGCTTAAGTTAAAAAAAAAAGATAATGAAGCAAAATTCTCAAACTTTTACAAATATTAATTACTTAGTGCTGGATTTCAAACATAATTTAAATGTATAAGAAAATATTCTCAAATGTTTAGCAACAAACTTTACACTTACTTAAAATCTAATATGATAGAAATAGTCAAGTGGGAGACATTAGTTGCCTTTGATAATATGCATAGTTAATATTAAAACAACCTCTGCTTGAACAAAGTATATAATTTTTGTAAGTTCTACATGACAGAACATGATCGAGTAAAGCAATTACCACCCTTCCCCAACACACGCAAGCATGTACACAAGCAGACGTACGCACCAGAGAAGGGCCATATAGTCTGAGGTCTGCACAGGGTTAACAAAAATGTGGCCTTCTAGCGATGGTCTGGGAGTCTCCAGCCACAGGAAAAGTGTGTCACTGGTGCCAAGACTCACCTGCACAAAGGAGCAGTTAATTAAAACCGTGCAGACAGCACTAATAACCAGCAATGGCTTGCAGGGGCCTTCATGTCTCCTCTTCTTTTGTAAAGACCCATAAAATACACTGAGTGAATGGGCCTTACGATTGTCCTTATGACCAGAAAGGCGGATACACTCATGCAACCCAACCCAGGCATTTCACTTCTGGTTCTTAATTTATTTAGGAGCTAAGTGCATTTGCCTATCACAAGAAGTAAACTAATACATGTATGTAAAGTGTGCGACTTACTTCAACTGTTTACAGTACCACAGCTATCTATCAACAATGTCAACAACTACATCAGCTCTACAGAGTTGACCAGGACTTTCTCAGCCTTGTGCACTGACCACAGCAAGGATAGCTATAACTGAAATGAAAATCATTTGTGACTCACGATAACATCTCCCTTCTGGGCTGCCAGCCCAGCCAGCGAAGCTGAAACAAGGAACAGCACCACCATTGAATAGCTTATTGATTTATGCATATTGACTTATTCATATTGATTTATTCATATTGCCTTATTCATGTTGATTTATTCATATTGATTTATGCATATTGACTTATTCATTTTGACTTATTCATGTTGATTTATTCATATTGATTTATTCATATTCATTCTTTTAAGATTTATTTCTTGTCATTTATTTATGTTTGGACAAGGACGAGCAAGCAAGCAAAGCAGAGGATGGGATGCTGATTCACAAACGAGAAGGTGACCAAGTCAGTGTGGGATTATACTAGACGCAACAAAAATTTTTTTTTCAGTACGATAAAATGGCTTCTTATATTTCTTTAATATTTTGTAGACAGCCCACATTTATTCCCACAGCCTGCCTAGATTTTCTGCGGGATGAGCCAGTGAGCAAACAGCAAGAAAGAGTCTGGTGTGTTGGTCTACAAATGAGGAACTGAGCACTCCGATATGTGAATTACTAGACGTAACTTGTAACAAATTATTTTCTGAAACATGACATAACGCTCTATATTTCTTTGACAGCTAATAGTCAGCCCACATCTGTTGCAATAGTCCTTAGCATACCTGGATTGTCTCCAGTGAAAGCTACCACCTTGCAGTCTTGTGGAAATCCATACCTAGCACTCATGTAGGAAGAGACTGCACCCTGTGATTGCAGAAAGAGTTCAGCAACTGTTTAATCTTAAGCTCCATCGGTCCACGAGTTTCTACAACTCCATGATCCACATAAACTTCCAAATACAAAAGCTGTATAAGATTTACAAAAAAGAAAAAAAATCATATATATACAAAATGGATCTAAGATCATGTAACCCCCCCCCCTCCCCACCACACACACGTATATGGCAACCACCTGTTGTCTGTCTACAATGACAGATGGAAAGAAATCCAACAGTTTGATCCATGTTGTGGAAACTATGGTGGCACACAATTTGACATCAAAATACTAGGTCATGGAGAGAAATATCAGTGATATGATAGCATTCACCAAGAATATAAGCACTTACAATGACTTGATTAGAAGGTACAGGAGACTCCAGTTTCTCTCTCAGACCTGGAGCACATGCCTAAAGTGATTATACATGCACACACACACACACACGCAAGCGCACACACACACAGTGGTAAAGTTATGTGTACATCTCCTGGATTAAAACCACATTCATTTGAATAAAGCACACATAGTACAGATGAGAAGGTGGAAAAAGAAATCTTTTGCACTTCAGTAGATTAGAACACTGGAACAGCAAACATGTCTTGTGTTTGCAGTAACAATTCTTGCTGCCAGCTTAAAACCACCATAGAGCACATACACGTTGTGGTTACAATTTGCTGACCACAGTCATTGCTGTCTGGTCGCAACATAAGGTAGCGACACAAAATGTAAACAGAAGTGAGTTGCGTAACTGCGAGTTCTGCATTTCACATTAAAGAGCTACCAATATTCTCCCAACAAGGGCACATTGTAGACAGTTCACAAAGTCAACTTCGGACTTTGCACAACACCACTAGAAAAGTGCTGAATTCCACAGAAAGACTACTCAGTCTGATATGTTTATTTTCCCCTAAGCATACTGCCGGATCTGCTTGCTGCGATACACTTGCTGACTCGGCATAAACAGAAAACAACCAGTCAAACAAAAGCAAACCATGCATCCAGGTGTGTGGGGAAATGGCAGATGCCTGGAACTCTCCCAGCCAAAGAAAATGTTATGTAAAGCACTTAACAAGACAACAAGTCCCACAGATGAAGATAGGTTTATTTACAGAAATCTCTCCTCACATCTAAACATTCCTGTGACCAATCCCTGCTTCGGATGTCCAACAGATTCATTCCTGAACCATCGCTGTCATCAACTGGTGCATAATCCCCAAGCAACAGGCTTGCAGCAAAGCTACTTACTAAAGAAATCCTCTGTAAAAAAAAAACAAATAAATTAATTTAAAAAAATTAATTAACCCCTTTAGGAAAATTACTCACAGTAGTCAAAACTGCCATTTGAACAGAATCCAAATGCTAGTACTATCACCAGTGTAACATGCATATATGACAAAGTTAATCCTGGAAAACTACTCAGCATAAAGCAATACAAAGTCATGACAAAAGTAACAGTATTAAATAAGCTTACTTCTCTTATAGATACATGTACTGTTGATAATCATACAACAAATGATATACATCAATGAAAAAAGCAGACCATCTTTTCCAGCTGAGGGTGTGGGAGAGATCTACGGAGACCGCAATTGAACAAAACTCAAAGGAGGGTGAAAAACCCTCACCTCAGTGTTGTTGTAAGCTTCAGGCAGCTGCTGGTAAATCTTTGCAATCTGGTTGCCAGTAAATCTCTCATATGCTCTTGATCCAGTGATGGCAGCCAGTTTCTAAACAATGTTCAAAACACAAAATACATTTTTATGATGTTCTCTCTCAATTTCTCTTGCACTCTCTCTCTCTCTCTCTCTCTCTCTCTCTCTCTCTCTCTCATATGCACACACACACACACAGAGAGACACACATGTGCAGATAGGGAAAACAGTTTAAATCATTATCTGCCTGCTGCTATACTAAAAGAAAGAAACAAAACCCTCTCCCTCAGAAAAAAAAAGCAAACAGAGAAAACATCTCTTCACACTCACCCTTATTCACAAAAGCCACGCTGCATATTATGAATGCTTGCTAGTCACATGACACAGAGCTGCTAATATGCACTTTCATAACTGAAGAAATCTCCGACACTTTCTTCCACAACGACATAAGGCAGTCAGCACATAGTGCTTCATTTGTAAGTAAATATACAAAATTTTGTGTGGGTATTTATATTGAGAAAACAATCAGGCTATGCTTGGTAGGGAATGCAGCATGCCAAAAGGTTTAAGACTGATCCATAGTTTGTGTTCACCTTGCTGTTAGTACATGTACATGTGAACACTCCCATGCTACTAAAGGAATGGACCAAAATAAAGGAATCTTTAAGCTGTTCTTTTTAAAAAGGAACACGTGACTGCGGCTTGGAAATAAACCTAAGTTAACAAAAAGGTACTGACCCAAGCCACACCGGATGATACAGACAGTCAATAGTTTCGAGGCATTACCCCTTCGTCAGGTTTTGTTTGGTTTTATGTGTGGTTAATTCACACCAGTCCATTACAACTGATTTTGTATACATGTGCAAGTAATCAGTACACCTTACCTCGGCTCCTCCAATTTTGTGTTCCAGCTCCTGACACTGATGTGTGGTGCTGGAGTCCATCCATATGGGAGAGTTGGCCACGGAGAAAGCATCCTGACATAAAAAAGTACAATCCTCTAGTCGAGAAATAGACAGGATCCACTTAGCTAAAGTATATTGTGAAACTCACTTGAAGACTTTCAGAACTAATTAGGCACCATATTCTCTTGTATTAAAGATTCTAATGAGTTATGCCTTTTAGTCGTTGGGTTTTTTTTCCAACTGCAATCATCATGACTGTCATCACAAGAATCACACAGGGTCATGAATTTTTTTCTCTAGGATTTCAGATTTGTAAGTCTTGTAATTTTCCTTTGTTCCCTTAAAAAGCAACAAATATCAGCGGAATAGCATCATTCTGCTTCTGCTACAGATTGAAAATAGATTGTCTAAGACTGCCTGTTACCTTTAGTTGTTCTGTCAAAGGCTTTTCAGGTGTAAGACTGGTCAACAGCTGGCGAGCACCTTGTCGCCAGTAAACACTTCCATGTTGCTATAAGGGGTTGAACAAAAAAACATTGAAGGATTTTTAAAATTTGTTTTGGAGAATAACATGAGAGGATAGTGCGTGGTGCAGTGGGATGTTACCGTTCAACAGTTGAAACGAAATTGGGTCATACATATCTTAAATTTTCTTTATTTGCTCACAACTGTTCTTCCATCTAACCTGTCCAGTGCCAGAGATACAGGCAACACGTTGAAATGGAAATCCAGAAATCTTTAGTTTGCTCAGCAGGAGATCCAGCGCCTGAAAGTTTCAGTGAAACAAAAGTTCTAATCTTTATGGGGTTCTCATCTGACAGAGGATCAGTCCTAAGGAAACGATGCAAAATCAATATGTATAAATGCATGTATGCAGAAAGACGCATAAACATACACACAAATACAGACATGCATGCGTACATACATGCAAGCATAGTAATTACAGTGCAGGGATCAAAGGAAAGAACAGGAAGTAAAGGAGTGAGGCAGTGGCCAGCAAGGAATGAAGGGGGGGGGGGGTGTGGGACCATGCTCTTATAATGGAGACAATTATGCATCTTACCTCAACCCACATAATGGTGGGCGACGTAATAGTAACGTTGTCATCACTGATGCACACACCTCCATGAGTGCTGCACACAACAACAGAAAAGTTGAGAACGATCGACTGAGGAAAGAGTGTGACGCAACTGAAGTCCATCCATCTTTTTAATGTAGACACAATGTCAGACACAATGTAGCATTTTTGTGACAGGCACCATAAACAGCAACCGCAACAAATATGAAAGGTACAGATTACATAATTGCATAACCATAAGAAGTACAATATCAACATACATGTACATAACTGTTCACCAGAGAAGTTCCAAAGTAAAATCTCTCGAATATTTACATAACAATGATGTGATTGTGATGATTGAAAAGCATACGTACTTGTAGTGAGGAAGATCAGAGTCAAATCGTACTGCCTCTTCATGAATGACTTTAAGACGGTCATCCACAGCTATAAATTTGATCTGGTCAGAGAAATAAATATCCCCTTTGTGAATGACTTGAAGATGGCTATTGAAAGCTACAATCCGAGCTAGTAAGAAAATTAATTGCAAGAAAATCAAGTATAAAGACTGGACCAAAAATATTGGAATATACTATTAATAAGCAGTACGTTGCTTCACTGACTTGCATAAAAATAAAATTTGGTCTCCTTGAACAGTTGAAGAGATCTGTTTCATACAGTTATACACGAACATGGAAACAGATGTGTCAAGATGCCAAAATGGGAACAATTTCGTTTTAAACTTGCCGATGCCCAAGAGAGAATATCAGAATGATGCTGCAAACATCGCATGACTACTTGCCATAATGTCAACCTTGTTGTTTTACTTTAGGTAAACAAATTGAAATTCAACTGTTGTTTATGTAGTATTATATGCCATTTAGTACGGGCAGGTGACCAGTGTGGAGAGGGCAGGGGGTATGTGCGCGACCGTGCCTGTGCGTAACACGTGCCCTCTCTCACACGATGTGTACGTGTTAATGGTTCCACGGTCGGGACACGTGTTAATGGTTCCACGGTCGGGACACGTGTTAATGGTTCCACGGTCGGGACACGTGTTAATGGTTCCACGGTCGGGACAACGAAGTACAACAGAAACTGAGGCACTAGTAATGTAGTACTGGATTCATACATGATTGAATTGTGATATACTAAATGACTAACGTACCTAGGACTTGTTACTAATACTGAGTACTACTCATGCTACTCACTGTACTACTATTCTCAAATTCTGTACTAATCTAGTACTACAACCACATCAACTGCATTCAAGGGACATTTCTCAAAACGTTCTTGGTCTTTAACTATGCGTTTCCGTTGTGCAGTTCAATCACTCAAGACACCAGATACATAAAAGGTAGAGATCTTACATATGTTGAGTGTTCTGTTGTTGGCAAATATATGTTTGCTTAGCAGCTCGCCGTCCAAGCCTCCAGAGCATGGGACATTACTCTGTTTAACAAGCGACTTTTTAGTACGAGCGCTCTTCCACATTCATCAAGTACCTTGCAGAGCTGATGTACTCTTTCTTTATATCATAGCTCCTCTCTTAACTCCATGATTATCTTTACTGTAAATTAGTGACTACCTTCAGTACGACTAACTCTCAGCCGTCTCAGGTGAAATATATATAAATCATGGGAACTAACCCACGTGAAACACTGTGACTGTGACGCGTCTAGGATGTTTGGGAAATCAACATGGGATATGTTACTCTACTGTTTTAGTATTAAATGTAATGTAAGGTAAACTAGAATATCTTTGTAAAAACCGAACCATTTCTAAAATAATAACAAACAGGACTCAGCAGATCCAAGACAATTATGCTAAGAAGCAACTCTCCTCGAAGTAGAATGTAATACGAAATTGCTGTGCTAGCAAACATTGGGAGTTTCCTCCCCTAATACGTATTGGAAAGCGTTTCGTCACAACAGAATGCATCAAACTCTAAGAAGAGCTTAACGTGGCGCAGACAATACACGTGCATTGCAGCCTCTATCGATTTAAATGCACTGCCGTAAATTACACTTACTTGCTGTGTGCTAAAGTCAAAACCTCCGAAGACGCGGTTGCTTTCGTCCGCCATTGCAAAGGTCGGGTCAAGGATGGAACAATTGAGTGATAAGCGTTCGTTCACGACGGGGTCAGCGGCTTGTCTGCCTTGATAAGTAATGTTGATAATGCGACAAAGCTATGGCGAGTAACCCATACACAGAGTAAAAATCTGTGCATTCTTTACAGTTTATTTAATAACAGTGTCGTTGAGACTCTACTACACTAGTATAGTACTGCACATGCCACATGACGTACACTGTGTGTAATACTAATAGCAGCTTGTAGTTTTAGTCACTATGCCAGGACTCGCAATGGCTTAATTTACCTTTTGATGACCACACTTTCAGACGTTGCGAACATTTAAAGTGATGTGTTTTGGTTGACCACATTATTTTACATGGTGGGTCTGCGGTTGAACTAAGAATCCTGCCTAAACAAGGGCCTGCATCCAGTTAATTGCTCTTTTGTTTCTCTAGTCTCTTTGAATCGTTTTATCCACCTAAGCCGCCAGTTAAAACGAAGACTTTGCTTTTGTCGCTTTCAGACTGCTTATGCTAGCAGATTGATTGTTTTGTTGTGTGTGATTAAGAGTACGATATTATTATAATTGAGAAGTGTAAGCGATTCTGCGTGGAGTCACAAAAAATGTGCATTCCTACACGGAGATTCCGACTTTGTCAGGAGGTTGTTTCCCGTTGAACGGTCACTTGACCAACACTGTTGCCGCCTAGGAACAAGAGAAAAGAGTGATAATTTTTTGTATAACTCACCTCGTTTAGCATAATACTTGTCTCCCCTGTACCGATTTGCTCGACATGCACAGCACTACCAGTCTCGTGTGCTCCGCGATCTCTGTTCAGAACTTGCAGTACCATTCCAACGAAAACCATGTTGTCATTATACTGACATCAAGGGTGCCCTAAAGTATACTTTCGTTATGTTCGGAAGTCTATAGGCTATGGTGCGATCAGCATGCTGTTGATGGGTAATGGCCGCGCAATAAAGTAGGTGGACTGTTAGAAAGACGGGCTGGGGAAAAGGGAGAGGGACTGTTCGAATGGGAGTAACTGAGCCCTACTATTTCTAAAATCTCTCGGAAGAGGGAGAGGATTGAGGGCGTGTGTGTGTGTGTGTGTGTTTGTGCGTGCGTACGCCTGTGGGAGAGTATGATTGTCATCTTTCTGACCGTTGATTTATGCGGAGAAAGGAGCTCGTAGCACTGTCCAAAGTGACCGCTCTGTCCAGCACTGCTCAGGTGCTGCTTGTTTGCAACTTCAGTTGTCCTTTCGACAAAGGGATAACGCGTGAGAAGGAAAGCAGAGAACAGCGTCCTCCGTAGAATATTTATTTGGACCCGGGTTAACTTAACGTCTCGTTAGCACATCACCATGGAATCATGTCTCACCTGACAGTGTTATATTGACACTCTTTATATTTTAATCGGTTTTCGCGTGAAGTTCAGCTGGTACCAAGACCGTCACGAACCAGTATAAAATTCGTTCGTTTACTTTTCCGTCTCTCCGTCCGCTTGGTCGTTCGTCACGTCCAGCAGCTTGGCTTTCTACAACGATATGTAAATACATCGTATGTCCATCCATCCCCAAGGCTGCATCAACAAACCAGTAGACCTGACCTCTGGAGCCGTATATCGCGATCACGTGACAAGCCATCGTTACCATTGGCCAACAAAGTCGCTGACTGATGGTTTGTCACGTCATCGCGATTGGTTTGGGCTTAACCAACGGCCGTGAATACGACTCCAGGCCAGTGATACCTGAGTGGAGTGTCTGTAGCACAGGGGCCTTGCAGTCGACGTCTTGTCCGCATCCACCCGGACTGGTTTCTACTGCCGCACAGCACGTCCGGCCACGCAGCGGCAGGCGCGACCATCCGTCGGCCCACGCACGGCGAGTGCTCATTTGTCGTAACGCGTCCCTTGCGGTCTGCAGAGAAGATTAAGACTGTTGCTCAGTCTGGCAACGCCTGAAGTGAGTTGCGTTCAGGCAGCTGATCAGACAAGTGACCCAGATTTGGTCTCTTCCAATTACTCGGCTGAAGGCCCCGTCTGCAATTCTTGCTGGTTCACCGAGCAGTTCAGACTTCCATACGCGACGGAAAACGGATGGACCAAACCTACTTCATTGGGGTTATATTCGGTTTTGGCCCTCGAAACTTTTCCTTCCTTCCTTCCTCCGGCGTAAGGCTCATAACCTGGTACCTGTAGCTTGTTTGGGGGAAACCTGTCTGACCTTGTTCGCAAGTTCTCCGGCATATTAACGCAATAATAGCAACCATGGAGGAGGTGCATGATATTTTTTGGGGGGGGGGTTAGAGTTCTAGCTCGATGCTAGGGCAGTGCGCGCAGCTAAGTCAAGACTTCTGATTAAATGTCATCATCCAACTGCTTGACTTAACCTTCGCACGTCGATCTAAGGCTCTATAGTAGCGTGTCGATCGTGCACCTGGTCCCAGAGGACAGGCCAGTCCGCTGCATGTCGCGAACAAGGACATCTCGCATCCAAGAAACGCGAGATGCGCGAGACTTGACACAGGACAAGCAGAGTAAGAAACGTTGGGTGGGGAGGGGGGGCAGGTACAGGTCGTGTGTGGGGAGAGTGGGGTGTATAGGGAGATAAATGCTCTGCAAGCAGTTAAGAAATTGCTTTCTGTTGCTTCGGGCGTGTTCGGTCACTGGCGAATAGAAAAGGTAATTATAATTAAAGTTGATCACTAAACTGGTGCGCTTCGGTATGATGAGCTTCCTAACAAACTGACGTGCCTGTCCCCAGCATGGAGGAAGGGCCTGTTACAGAGACGTACTTGTGGCCAGCTGGGCAAATTTCCGAGCTGGAAGATGACGAACGATGATAACAAGAAGAGAGGACGATAACGGCGATGATGAGGAGGACGACGACGTAAGCAGCAGTACAGTACAAAAGACTTGAATACCAGGTTCCCACAAGGAGGTACGGTACAGCTATTCTGCCCTTACCATTCTAGAAACCGGGAATTTCCGGCAACGATCACATGGCAAATCACATGACAACCGTGTATGGAAATCGGAAATGCGTGTGCTAAGGAGACGATCACTGCATGGCCACTTTCCCGGCTGCTTTCGGCGATCTGCTATTTTTAAAAAAGTTCTTGAACGAAGGAGTTGTGCACAGCCAGAAAATATTTGAGTCTTTATGATATCGCGGCAGTTTTGGTTTGGTGGAGGGGGGCAGAATTAAAGAATTTCATTTTAGAAACCCGGCGGAGATAATTTACCCCTACCACCCACTCTCCCCACTTTTAGATAATCGATCAGAAAAATCCTGTACCCTGTCCTGTGATCGAGGTGTAGTACGCAACACGTTTTCCAGCCGTTGTTACTAGCTAGTGCCTGTTGGAAAATCTCACTGCCCGAAAAAGTGTGGACATTCTGGCGTTTGCTACTGATGAGGTTCCTACGTTTTAAGGAAGTGTTCACACCATTTTTGTTGTTGCTGTTGTTTTTGGTACCCCTCAGCCTGCATGCCTCCACCAACCTTCTTCCCACGAAAACACTTCGCATTCTCATCAAGTGTCAGGCCTTGACCTCTATATCCGCTTCCAGGATCACGTCCGCAGTCTTAGACTGTGTATTATAGCGAAGGGGTAAGGTGATCTTTAGCCTGTTAGCTATTGGGTGCAGAGGTCATATTGTGTGCTTATACTGTTTTAAGCTGACAAGGCTCGCATATAAGGAAATAGCTCTGCCATTAGGATGAACCTCATGCATAATTCCAAAGCTCTAAAAACAATTTCCTGCGGTCTATAAAGCAACATTTTGGAATTATGCTTTATTACGCGTCAGACAAGGTTATAAAGTCGTTATTGTCGTCCTCGTCACCAGTAGCATCAGGACATCGTCACCGTCTTTCCCTTGCTTAAAGACACCATCAAAAAATGTCCGTAAAATGAAGGACTTGGAAAATTAGGATTTTAAGGTGGGTCTTAGTATGTCTGTCTTTGTAGAGTCTCTTGTTCTCGCTTCAGAAAAATGAAAGGACTTGCCACGGATTGTCTTGAACGCGGATGGTGCTTTCACGTGTACAGAAGTTACGAACGCACGAACGAACACGCCCATACCTACCCTCTCTCTCACGCATTCTTGTACGCACACGTACGCACGCATGCACGCAAGCGGTGGAGAAAAATACATTAAGCATTTGAGAGCTCACTTTGCACTCTATTCGAAAAAACAGCCGGCTGGAAATCACACTATGGCCGAGCGTATTGACTTTGTTTAAGCAGAAGAATTGCAAATAAGAGAACCACAAGCTGACTAGATTAAAGGCGACGAAATTATGGGAGCAGGATGTGTGTGTGTGTGTGTGCGCGTGTGCATGCCTCCGCGTGTATGCGAGGGTGTGTAAGCGCGTGCGTATGTGTGTGAGGGTGAGTGGGTGCGTATGTGTGTGAGGGTGAGTGGGTGCGTATGTGTGGGCGTGCGTGCATGCGCGCGCGCGCGTGTGTGTGGAGCAGGGCGAGAACAGGCAGACATGTTTGCAGTATTCGTACACGCGTTTGACAGAGCTGTCGTAAAACTGTAGCTGTGTGCGGTGGAAACATGGGGACGGGTCTGCAACTGCGCATGCTTTTTTCCTGCTCGTTTTCTCTACTCTGCTGCTTGCAGGAGATGCCAGGGCTAAATGCGCAGGGATAGTTTATTAAATGTAGCTGTTGCACGATCTTGTTTTCCTCATAAATTATCATTTTTTCCCTTTATTCTCCGGCATGGCACAGCCATAAAAATGCAAGCGGTCCTAGATCGTAATAAACGGCCGTGTCTGAATTAAATTGGCGAGGCGAAGTGAGTGAGTGATCAAAATACCCTACAAGAAACAGACTCTCTTAGCTGCTCTGGAACAGTTATCTTCAGCCCACAGCATCAAAAGACCTCTTAAGTTCTTTGATGAGGAGGAGACACAAAGCAGGCAGAGTTTTGTACTCTGCTGAACAACCGATCGTCACGTTTTTTTTTTGTTCGTTCTTGTATGCGCTCCTTCCCCTTTTACATGAAAGAGACGGTCGAGCGAAGAGAACAGCAAAAGAATCGGTCTGTTAGCTGCCAAGGGGCTCATACACCAAAACGTAAGCGAGGTCATACATTATGAAGCTTTGTCATGTGTAGATGCCATTCGTTGAATAAGGTTCTAGCACCACCTATGGCATAGACTCGGCTAGATCTGTTTTAAGGAGCCTGATTCGATGCTTACATAGGTACTTATATATATATATATCCTTTTTGCAGCACTGAAGGTTCTTTTTCTAGAGAACTGTTACGAAAACTTCAGCGTGTTCTCTTCCGTTGCAGTGTGCATTGCCAAGTTAAGTGTATTCAGATTGCAGGAAAAGAGATCGCGATTGTTGGGTAAAGCGATCAGATATCAAATCCCGCCCCACCAACACGGGCGACCATGAAGGAATTTCTCATCATTGAGATTAATAAAGAATTATTATTAACAGTAAGTATCCTCTCTGTGCAAACACCGTTCTTTCCCCGGCAGCTATGATCAGTGCTGCAGTTCCTTCAAGTTTCTCGGTGTGGGCGATCACTGCACCACAGACTGTCAAAGACTCTTCCACCGCAGTTCTAGTTTCTTTTCGATACGAGCTTAAGACACTTCTGGTAAACTCCGCGGCCGTTGAAATAGTACGCTCGTTAAAGGGAGTTTCTTTGGAAAAGCTCGCTTCCGAAACATGTGTTTGCTTTCTTTTCGCTGCTCACACTGTTTACTCGAGGTCCCAGAAGAGGTTCATAAGACATGCTCTGAATTAATGTGCGCCTTTTTTTCTTGATATTTCGAAAACTTATGGGATCTCTTTTTGTCTGGGTGAAGAGCCTGGTGACATTTGCCGTAGGTCTGTAAAGTAACACAATCCTTAGAAAGAAAGATACAATGTCCTTTTCAGGATCGGTGATGTATCAAAAGTGGATGTGGTCCCTTCAAAGAACGGTTATAAACCTTCCATTTGTCTCACCAGCCGTCCGTCAATCTCGCCAGCAATTGGTCTATCTCGCTAACTTTCCCTGGCTGGCTTGCATGAGCATTCGTATCTGCATTTCCAGTCATAATAGCGCTCGTAACCCACATTTGCCCTGTTTAATTTAAAGTGCAGTTTTAGGAATGCACAATGTGAGCACCTATCCAACTCTTGGCTTGCATGAGCATTCGTATCTGCATTTCCAGTCATAATAGCGCTCGTAACCCACATTTGCCCTGTTTAATTTAAAGTGCAGTTTTAGGAATGCACAATGTGAGCACCTATCCAACTCTTGGATTTTTTGGGGGGACATCTCAGCATTTGTCGGAATACTCATCTGCATGACAACAAAATTATAACGCGGCCAGGTTTACATTCAGATGCTGCGCAAAGAAGACATTATTAGTGTTAATGATAGTGTCTTTGATGTGGATGCCTAGAAATTAGAAAGGTCGGAGAACAACACCTACGAAGCAACATATTAAGAAATTTTGACTGCTATAAAAGTCATACCTTGGCACGACTTTCAAAAGTCCCCTTTCGCCTCTTTAAAAAAACCACCACCACTTTCACATTTAGGCTTAGTCTTTCACTCTTTCTTGTTTTGCTTGTTTCCAGAACCAGCACCAGAACTATTTCCTACGAGAAACCCAAGGATGCTGTAGGTATTACAAAGCAGACAAATAACTTTAGAACTTTTAATGTGTTACGTTAATACTGTGACGCTAGTGGCTGGATTCAACGCGAGTAATAGATTTGTATAGTTTACTCCTCTTTCTGAAGCTCTCATACCTGTCTGGACCAGTCCTGCAAGACCTGCAAGTTTTTGTTCCCCAACGGCTACGGCACGTGAGGTAATCAGGCTTAAGGTCCCCGCGTCGAAGCAAAGATTTAATATCTTTTGTGGCGTTCGCTTCATAAGACGCTTTGAGGCATGCAGTGCATGACGGGAGCTCCCGGCATCCTCTTGGCGCTAAACTTTACGGACAGACGAATGCAAATGAAATTCAGTGCGTTTGGCACTGACAGTCTGCTGAGAAGGGAGAAAAACTCCTAGTAAATGCATTTAATATCTCACAGAAAATCAGTACAGACTACGTGATGTACGCACATCCTATCCCTCCAGCGCGCACACGCACAGGGAGGAGCGCATGGACGCACGCACGCACGCACGCACGCACACACACATACACTTCCATGCATACATGTATATATATATATATAGAGAGAGAGATGGGGGTGGGTGCGAAAAGGACATCTTTAAGGAGGAAACTGATTTTCAAATCTAGCCGGGTCTTGCAATAAATAAATACATAAATAAATGGATATCACAAACGTATTTTTCTCTGCAGCCAATACGTCCATAAAGATAATATAGACTTCCAACCTTAAAAATGTAGATTCGTCGCCATAAATATAGATAGATACGCCGGGTTTACGTCGTTTATGATCAGAATTTGATTCACTCCAAGTGGACAGAAAGATGCCCTGTCACCTGCCGTGACCCTCTTCCCCGCTCGGACTACCCACGTCATCAGATGCACAGACAAGGGTACCACGCGATCGTTCGCTGGGCTTCGGGAAGCAGGTCTGCTATCGACAGCATTCTGACTTTCAGGACGAACAATGAGTAAATACCTAATTTAACATTATGGGAATCCTTAGTCGTAATGCCCTAAACCAGCCTTTGCATTCTGAACGAGCTGTTTCATTTTAGCAAGATTCTCGGCGAGGCACACCGCGTGCCATTGGCGTTGACCCTAGCTAGAACGCCTTGGTGCTCTCGCGCGCTGGTAAACTGATAGCGAAGGGTCAGAGGGCCGCGAGTGGAATTTATCGGCAACACCGATATTTTTTGTGTGGCGAATTTTCCTCGGTGATTCCACTTGAGCGTAATGGTCAACTCGGAAGAAGATATAATGCGCCAGCTTATAGAAACATTGTATCATGACCGTTTCTAGTGACAGCAACTGTCTTTGCTCTGAACGACCCTGAGATTGGGCTACAGAAGTTCTGCATTGAAAATGTCCAAGGGTCTCCCCGTTCCTTTTTCAGCAGAATAAATCAGACTTGCTTCTTTCACGACTCGCACACAAATGCTTGCCACACAGGACTGACTGGAATATTCCAGCAGCATGGCTTATCCACGTATTTTGACAGTCCCACTTTTTCAAATATATTTCAAAACCGATTCTGTTGACTGGCTTAAAGATAGAAGATGCACTTCCCTCACCATTCCCTGTTGATCAAGATTACATTTAATATGAACAAGTGCTTATTAATATCTTTGAATGTGCGAGCTATGACGTCAGCAAGAGGTGATTTAGAGATACCTTATTGTCTTCGTGTTACACGGCAAGCCGAGTCTACAGCGCGGTGTCGGGGCTTCATCTACGGAACATATTTTTACGAACAAAAGGTCGAGGCCTCTTTCAGATCCCAGCGCCTTTTACTTACGAGCGTTTAGATCCTCACAGAGGCAAGAGCGCTTTCATGTGCGAATAACAACGTCTGCGGTTTCCTCGGCAAAGGGATGAAGAGACGAGTTGCATAATCTTCATCTTGGATGCAGAGCAGATGAAAAGGCAAGATTCACGTCATATACAGAACGCAACCCTGCAAGGCTGAGTGCACTTTGAATGTCTTGCACTGTCTGTATCGAAGGTCATTGGAGGCAAATCGTGTTTATGATGGCTTCTGGTGGAGGCGAATAGAACGAGCGTAGAAAACGAAAGATGGTAAGCGATAAAGAAAAGCTAGACGGCTGGGGTTTGGTGTTGGTGGTGTTGGTGGTGTGTGGTGTGTGGTGGTGGTGGTGGGGGGGGGGGGTACCTACGCACATTAATCGATGTTTGTCCTCTTTATTGTCTTTATTCTCGGCAATTGGAAGCAGTGACATCTGGGAATCGAAACTCAGTGCTGATTTGTCACGGAAACCCAGGGTCGCCAGTCAGTTCGTCTTCTCTAGTCTTTGAGATGTCTTGACCTGCCGTGCGTAAGGGATCGACGGAGCTCGATATCTCAGCATGCAACGTAACACTCGCCAATAATCGGAAACTGTCCGCTGCTCCGTGTAAATGGAAACTGGAACACGAAGCAGCCTGGCGTAGAAATCTATGATAATTATCATTTTTTGCGTTGACACGATCTTGATCCGTGAATGAAGTATTACCAAACATACAAATTATCTATGATAATTATCATTTTTGCGTTGGCACGATCTTGATTCGCCAATGAAGTATTACCAAACATGCAAATTAGGTCAGCAGTGCTGTTTGTATCTGTTTCTGTCCTTTTTTCCGTGGTGCTTGTGGCGGCTGTGCTAGGAACCTCTTGCAGAGATATGGAAATAGAGGGGAGGGAAGGGATGTGACAGAGTATGTAGTTCGTTGCCATTTTAACACTGCCAGCCATTGACGAGATTCCGGTTATCGAAACCCTTCATCTGCCCTCATTTTGAAGAAATGGATGGATTTTTAGATGAAGCCTTTCAGTACCAGTATCAAGATTTACAGGACAGCGGATCATGTCTACCACATTGATGCTTGTACAGCACTAAGGTCTATCACACCTACGCGAGGGCGCGATTCCTATATAGCCATTCCCGCTGATCTTCACAGGAACTGTAAGGAGCTCATCTATGGGTTTTCCAATGGTTTGCTAATCTCAGCAGGACCTATATAAAACTCACTGTTATCTGCGTCCTTATTTCTGAATTTAACTGTTAATTAAGTCTAGGATTTGGGGATTCACAGGGTGTTAATCCTAAATCAAAGGCAAAAACAGTGTTGACGTAGCCCTTCAAGAAAGCATATCAACGTGAAAATCGTGTATTTAGAGAAGTTAGTTTAGTTTAGTCCTCTTTTCTCCTTGTGAAGCATAGGCCCTCGACAGTTGCCCTCCATTTCCTTGAGTCTCTGGAGATCTTTATTCTCCTGTTCCCAAGACGTGTTGGCTTTGAGTTCTTCATTTAAACACTGTCTCCGTGTCTGCTTTGGGCTACCTTGTCTTTCCTTGGCTTGCGGGTCCCAGTCAAGCGATTGCCGAGTGACATTTGAAGTTTCTTTCCGCAGCGTGTCCAGCCCATCGCCATTTTCTGATCTGGTTTGCTTTTGTCTTTTGGTCAATGTCTGGCACTTCGGCGAACCACTTGACAAAGAGGCCGAATAGAACGTCGTCTGCAGACAAGGGCAACGACAGACGGACGGACGTGCGGACGGACATGCGGACGGACGTGCGGACGGACGAAGCAAAACACAAAAAAATGAGAACGGACGTGCGGACGGACGAACCAAAGCACAAAAAATGAGAAAAAAAGAAAAAATTGGACAGATCGAGAGAAGGAAAAAAGAAAAAAAGGTAAGGAAAGAAGGATGGAAGAAAAGAAAAAGAATAAACAAACCGACGAGCTGATGACACGGATATGGTTTGTAGTCGAGGCACGTTGAGGTTTTCGTGGGATCCGTGATAAACCTAAAAACCCAACTTCCTTTGTAAACATCCCTTCCACAGACTCCTTTGGCTTCTGCCGGAAGAACTACAGACCCTGCAGTACTAGCATCACACAATCCAGAAAACGTCTGCTGGGATACTCCGGAATTAGTGCCGAGCAGCGAAGCGTGTAACATTAACGCGTGATTTTAGCAGCAACCGGAAGGCACTCAAAACAAGAAATGTTGTTTGCTGGGCTGTGAGATTGGGACTGACTGGCTGCTGCAGGGGGTAGGACTGCTTGAGAAGATAAAACTTGTTTACGCTTGGTTGTACTCATCTACTCCACTCGGGATATTTTTTCCCCTACATGTGCTCTGGGGGTTATCCTCAAATGGTTCAAAATGATGTGTGCAAATCAGAGAAAGCACACTGAAATACAGCGAGACCTTACGATGCATGTAGCTTCTTATAGCTACAGCAAACGAAAACAAGCCCTAGTGATGATAGCCCAGTGTTTAAGACACTGGTTTTCCGCGATTGGCGATTGAATGGTTGCAGGTTCGAACCCTAAAGTAACTTTTTTTTTGGGGGGGGGGGGATCACACCGCAACTTCTTATAGCTATAGTGAACCAAACCAAGCCAAAGTGATGGCAGCCCTGTGGTACAGACGCTAGATTTTCACGATTAAATTTTATAGTTTAGATTCCCATGGTAATTTTCAATTTTTGGGGACTGGGATTGGATTGGGATTTGGGTGAGGTATTAGGCAGGGGCTTCTGTTTGCCTGTATAAGTTGAAGTCTGTGTTTTTGAGTCAAACAGGATGTTTACAATCTGATTCCAAATCTGCTCACTCAAGTTAGTACCAAGTTGGGACTCGCCTCAGAGTACTCGTAGGAAACATTTCGCTTCCCGCTCCCCCCTACCCCTTCTCTCAACGGTCATCTCGTTATTCTCCAGTCGCAGACGACCTGGTGCAAAAGAGCTGTCTAATGTTGACAAGCGAGGACCACAACTCAGTCACGTGCAGTTGCTTTTGCGGAGAAAAACAAACTGTACCTGGACTGCTGAAGTGTTTTCGGATTGGCCTGTCAACACAGCCAAGAGCAGACAACCTCGAATGGCTGTCGGCGGTGTCGAGGCGTAACGAGTGTAGCTTTTGCAGAAGGAAAAAGCTCTCAACTTTTTACACGCACAAACCAAGAGGACTTCAGCAAGTACGTCAGAAAAAGACGCCGCTCTCCTGTAGTCTGTAACCTTCTGTGACCCTAACCCCTCTCCCCCCCCGCCCTGCCCACAAGATACACATCCCGCGAGTCAGTTAATTTCTATTTTTAAGCACGCATTCTGGCCATTCGTTCTGGAACTGGCATGAGTCTCGAAGGCGACTCGTCTCTTCATCCTTCGTGGTAATCCGACTACCCTTCTGATAAACGGTACTTGTTGTCCATAAGGGCTTGCTGAGACAAGAACTGCCTGAGGTTTTTTGTTTTGGGTTAGTATATTAGACTCGTTTTGTGACCCTTTCTGTCAGACATAATTACTCGGCAGACGCGACATTTCAACGAACTGCTTATTTGTGGCTTGTAGTCTGCTACTGGAGCTTCCAATTTTTTAGGGACGGACTTCTTCACAACAACTCCCATCCGCCACTATCACCCGCCATAGCCGCCAACCGACCGACCGACCGACCGACCGACTGAAAATTCGCAACATCTCGTAAACCGTAAAGAAGAACAACTGGTGAGCGAAAGGATCTCTCAAACAAATGAGAATTTAAAAAAAGCGGAGTATGTGTCCCCTGGAAAATGCAGCCCCACCCCCCAAAAACGCAAGGAGGAAACTCTTTTGAAAATCACACTTCAAGAGGTGTAGAGCCTGCTAAGATAGGGCGAGAAGTAGTGTTACGGGATTGGAGAGGGATGGGACGATGGAAGCTGTGAAGATGACGAGAAGCGGCAGAGAGAGGGAGAGAACTCTCTGAGAGATCTTCAGCGTGACGCGCCCACAGTCCAGTAATTGCATTGGGTTATTAGGGAGAAATCGCCGGATTCCCATTATATTTCAGGGGTTTTCGTATTTGTATTTTGTGTGGCTTTGTTGTTGAATCAGATCTCCACTTTTAGCAGAAACAAAGCTGCATGATACAGGGTGGATTGAGACAGGGGAGAAAAATCGAGCGAGAAGAAAGACATTGAGGAGAGAGAAAAAAAATGAGCACGCGCTCTTGCAGAGATGTGTTTATGATGAGAATGTCTCTTACTTTGGCCACGAAGATAGCCGAGAGGGAGAGGGAGCGAGGAGCCTAATGCGCGTCACAAAGCCCACAAACGAGCACGGACGCATGCACGCACAGCCACGCGTACGCACATTCGGCCGCACGCACACAGGAGATCAACATTGCGCTTTTGTGCAGGCAGAGAATCCGATTCCTTGAACACGCAAAAGACTGATGGCTTTCTAGCAGGCGACGAACAAAAGTGCATCTCGCTATGGTTTCTTCCTGGTTGCGTCTGACCATATTTGCTGGGATCATCATGTGGACATTTTTTCTACTCACTTTTCTTAAAATTACAAAGAATACCTTCATCCTTCCCTATCTCCCGTTCCCTCCCACTCCCCATCTCTCTCGCTCGCTCGTGGACGGCCTACCAATGAACCCGTATCCCAGAACCTTACTTATGCTGGCATGGACCCCAAGGGAACGCCTGTTCGCATAAACATTGTTCAGTTTATGTGGGTTCATCCACACACTTTTCCATTTAATATACATAAACCCACAGCCATTTTCTGGTTAATATAGATGCATCGTTAGGCATTTTCCAGTTAATATAGATACACCTACAGGAAAGTTCCGGTAATATATACATCTACAGGAATTTCCAGTTCATATATGCATATACAGGCATTTTCAAGTTAATATTATAGACACATCTAGCGGTATCTCTCAATTAATATAGATACATTTTGAGACATTTTCCAGTTAATAAAGATACACGTACGCATGTAGATACATGTATTTTCCCGATAATATAGGTAAATCCACTGCATTGTAGGGAAACCAAAGTTGTTATCAGTTAATATAGATACATCTACAGGCATTGGCAAGTAAATATGAATATTTCTACAGGGATTTCACAGTTAATTGAGATATACTTTCACAGGCATCTCCCAGTTAATACAGATACATCTACAGGCATATTCAAGTAAAAATGAATATATATCTACAGGGATTTCCCAGTTTATTTAGGTATACGTCCACAGGCGTCTCCCAGTTAATATAGATACATCTACGGTCATTTCCCAGTTAATATAGATACATCTACAGGCATTTCCCAGTTAATATAGGTATGCAGGCGTCTTCCAGCTACTATAGATATTTCTACAGGCATTTTCAAGTTAATATGGATATATCGACAGGCATTTCCCAGTTAATACAGATATATCTACAGGCGTTTCCTAGTAATATAGATACATCTACTGCTGTCTCCCACTTAATATATATATATATACACAAATATTTTCATGTTAATATGGATATATCTACAGGAACCTCCCAATAAAAATATACACCTACAGGCATCTCCTAGAGAATATAGATGCATTCAGATTCATCTACAGTTCAGATGTTCTTTTTCTATATTGGTTCCATTTCTGTCACTCCGTGTCTGCCGCCATTAATGTGGTTTACAAAGTCGCTACCGGGTACTGACCTCGGATTAGCACACAATGGACGTCCGGAAACTGTGGTATCCCCATCAACGTATGTCTAATTCTGATTTACACAAGAAGATCCAGCTTTCCATGAGTGCATAGGGTGGTGCAAAGAGGAGGACGAATTGTGTGTACCAGTGGTCTGCAGAAAAATGAGCTGTTGCTTATTATGAAACAGAATGCAAGCCGCGCAGTTTTAATAATTTCCAACAGGCCAGGCATTAATGTGCTCATTTTTTTCAAGTCTACGTCATCAGCACTCCACGCCGCAGCCCTCCTTAAATTAGTCCTCACTGTTACAGTCACGTTTAAACCGAATCGTGAAAGTGTACTTTGTTGTCAGCACGTTGTTGACAAGTTCCAACCGCGCAGATAAAACCACCACTCGTTCCTGGGATTTTTCCGGAACAGCTCAAAACAGTTTTACGCATCTGTTATTGTGGATGTTTTGAAGCTGGTCCTTCTATCAAGGTCATCATGGATGCAGTGAGCTGGAAAATCCAGTCGAAGCTTGTGGCACATCCGTGTTGATGGAGTTGGTCTGTGGGAGTCTGGACCGGCTTGCCTGAGCGTTTGTACCTGAACGTCCTGTCATAAAAGAAGTCGTAAGGCCAGTTCGCTCTGTGTATTTTACGTGCACCTTTACGCATGAATGGGGTGGGTGCGTGTTTGTTGCTTAACATCCTGCTGCAAACGTTTAAGAGGTGCGTATCAGGAAGGTGTTGCTTGAGACAAGTTAACGTGCTGAAGCACTTGAGACTGCTACCCCAACACAGGGTTCAGTCCCACCCGGTCACATTATACTGACACTGGGCCAACCAGTCCTAGTACTGTTCCCTACAGTGTGAGGCGTCGGGCATGGAAGGTACTAAATTGCCAATTTTTAAATCTTAGGTATGACTCGGCCGGGGCGCGAACCACCGAGGTCCCGGAAGTAGACGCCTTATAACCATTACACCACAGAGGCTATGTAAGAATATTGGATACGAACGTTCATGCAAGCCAGTCCAGCGTTCTTCAAATAATATTATATGTTTCTCAAAGATCCGTTAAATAAACAAGTCCTTCCTGGTGCACTATCACTGCGGCAAAGAGCTTATTCAACGATTAATAAGGGTGGTATTCATTCATAGTTACTTTACAAAAAAAAGTCCCTGTACGCTAAAAAGGCCACACATCACAATCTGTGGTGATGTTTCGTTCACAGCAGCTTGTTTTTTTTTCTATGGGTTAGGCTAATGGGTCCACAAATCAAGAAGTGGCGTGATGTTTTATCTCACTCCCTGGACCTTGCTCCTGCTAACGAGACATGCTAAATGACGTCACAAATAACGAAGTCGAGGCAGCCCCCATAAAGTACTCTCTTTTAAAAAAATCGAGGCTTAGAAGCACGAAATTGCTTACAGATTCATAGCAGCATGCACCCCTCCTCTGTCACCTGTTCCCCTTCCATTTTCGTTCTAAATCGCTATAGGGTACACTTTTTTTCTATATGTTTTATTTTGGTTTGGTGATGTCTGCTCAGTTTCTAATAACCCTACTGTAAAAATACCCTAGCCCAGCTGTAACCGTTCCGTGTAATTAAGAGTCTTTAAAGTATAACGCCATTAAGCAGAAATTTATTCTGAGGCGATCAGTCTATTACGGCTAACTTCCTGCAGTGCTTCAAGAAGATGTTTGTTTACTAGATACTTTTCTCGTCCTTTATAGGATGAAGACACTGGACTTTGTTTAATTTAAGCCTTTTCAGCCCTTGCTTTCAGGAAGCTGAAGACTTGTGACGGGGAGCAGTAACATCGCTGCGTTCTTGATGGTGTTGAACTCGGACGAGATGGTAGTTCAACCAAGATAATCATTACACGCATGCGCAAACGTTTAATTAGTCACTTTTTTCATTTAAATGGGTTGGAGTAGTAGTTTTAAACATTCAGACGGTTGAATCTTCCTTTCTACTACTCTGCCTTTGACAGAAAAAGAAAACAGATCTTTGTTGTACAAGTCATGAAAACAAAAGTCACTTAATTTTAATATTTTGGAGAAATTTCTTGTTTCTATAAATCAAACAAAAAATCAGTTGGAAATTTATTTTTTAATGTTTGCACACTCGCGCAACAGAGTATATCCTGAGTGGAAATAATTTCTCTTGCACTAAAGGATATGCCTCTGATATCTCTCTGTCTTCCCGAGCTAACAGTGAGTTTTGCTGGACTGGACTAATCTCCAGGGGACTTTTCACAATCGTCACTAGACAGAAATTGCGTCAGATGCTCGTTTTGAACTAGTTGTTGCACCCCTTCTATCATTCAGCTTAACTGGACTGTGTGAAGACGACTTTATCCGGGCAAGTGGGTGTTAGAATGGGTGGTGTATCTTTCTGCGCTACTTCTGGTGTCTTCTGGTCGTTGGCACTGAATCTTCTTCCATGTCGCCTGCACGCGCTAGATTCCACAGCGTTCATTGTGATGCCGTCAGACCGTCAATGAGGTATGGCGATTCAGGGAGTTCGCTCTGCAGGACAGTTTATCATGCCACTTCAAGCACGTTCCGCTTTTGTAGATGGATTGGCTGAAACAGCACACGCAACAGCGTATTGTACATTTGACGACACGCGCCATTATGTCCTTACAAGAACTTGTAGGCCTAACTTCATCATCATCATCATCATCATGTATTTATAAAGTGCCTATCCTTGATCTAGGCGCTAACAGACAATATACAAACACATGCACAAACATAGCCGCACACACACACACACACTATCCAAAATAAAGGGTAAAGAGAGACGTTTTGAGGCTGGATTTGAAGGATGAAAAGGACGGAGAGTGTCTGATGTGAGAGGGCAGGGAGTTATACAGTTAGGTAGACGGAGAAACAGTGGAGGCCATGCGACTTTCGCTTGAAGCGTTTTTGTTGGAAAAGACGTAAATTGGGAGAAGAGCAAAGTGAGACGAGATGGAGTGTATAGAGAAATCAGATTAGACAAGTAGGATGGGGCGGCTCCTGTCAGAATGTTGTAACAGGTGGAGTGTATAGAGAAATCAGATCATACAAATAGGACGGTGCGGGTCCTGTCAGAATGTTGTATTATGTAACAGATGGAGTGTATAGAGAAATCAGATCAGACAAGTAGGACGGTGCGGGTCCTGTCAGAATGTTGTGTTATGTAACAGATGGAGTGTAGAGAGAAATAAGATCAGACAAGTATTATGGGCGGCTCCTGTCAGAATGTTGTAACAGATGGAGTGTATACAGAAATCACATCAGACAAGTAGGATGATGCGGCTTCTGTCAGAATGTTGTAACAGATGGAGTGTATAGAGAAATCAGATCAGACAAATAGGATGGGGCGGCTCCTGTCAGAATGTTGTAACAGATGGAGTGTATAGAGAAATCAGATCAGACAAATAGGCTGGTGCGGGTCCTGTCAGAATGTTGTGTTATGTAACAGATGGAGTGTATAGAGAAATCAGATCAGACAAGTAGGATGGTGCGGGTCCTGTCAGAATGTTGTAACAGATGGAGTGTAGAGAGAAATAAGATCAGACAAGTATTATGGGCGGCTCCTGTCAGAATGTTGTAACAGATGGAGTGTATACAGAAATCACATCAGACAAGTAGGATGATGCGGCTTCTGTCAGAATGTTGTAGCAGATGGAGTGTATAGAGATCACATCAGACAAATAGGATGGGGCGGCTCTTGTCAGAATGCTGTAACAGATGCACAGATGTTCTTGATTCTCTCAGAGACAGGAAGCCTGTGAAGTTTCTTTAGCAGCGGGTTAGTGGTGTTTGTTTACTTTAGGGACATATGCAAGGGTCTTCCGTTTTGCCTGCAAAGTTTATTTGCAGGGGTTTGTAGGCAGTGTTTTTTTTATGTATTTCAATTTATTGATTTAGAGTTTTTGTTGACGAGGGCGATTCAGCAGCACTGGAATGCTTGTCACCAAAGAAATGAGAAACGTGAATGGCGAGTTAAAATCTCCACTCCAACGCATGTTTTCTCTGGATGTTGAAAAGATTTCCATGACTTGGCACTTTGCCGTAGCATAAAATTAGGTTCCGACTCAAAGGGGGGGGGGGGTAACAAGCCTAGGGGGGAAACACTGCTAAATTGTTATTAACTCTCCATTATATTGTGTTATGCCCGGAGGCCACTACATTTAAGCGGTGTCAGGGTTGGTGGTGCATCCATGTGAAAGTGGCCTATTTTGGGTTTGTTTTAACTGTCTGTTTTCTTCCTTTTTATCTTTCTTCGTTCTTTCTTTGCCCATAGATGCATATTAATGTTTCATACCATTCTGATTATATGGAAACATGCATAATATGTGGTTGGGTGCAGGACAGGTACATCGATATAGCTATGACAGTACGATACGCTATCTATATGAGTACACGTGCACAGACGAACCTGGACCATAATTTCGATTTGAATGCACACTTCGTTTGACGAACGAAGTAGTAATAAAGTAAGAAAGATCAAATGTGCGACTTTAATTTCTCGAAATCGAGAGCTATGCGCGCTCTGTCAGCGGTGTGTCTTCCTTGACATCCTCACAGCAACTATATCCGTTTGTCCCTTGGGAGTTTGTCGCCGCTTCGGGGGAGGGGGGGGGAGCAGTTGCGTCCAAGCGAGGAACCCGAGGTAAGCGAGTACCGTCAGAATTCTCCGCGTCGATAAATTCGTTTGATCAGGAACCGACCGGGCTGTATGCTAGTATGGAAGTCAGATTGTTTGCCTATCCAGAACATGACCAAACCCATGCGCTTGACATGATCTCTAATGTCCCTCACTAACTATTTTTATATTTCTCTTCCCCCACCCCCACCCCCGTCTCTCTCTTTCTTGTTGTCTCTCTTGCCCGTCCTAGAGAGTGAAAAGGAGGCCATAGGGAATAGACTGTTAAATATCAACGCCCATCTCTAGTGGCCTGGCGGAGGATGCATTAGCATGTATGTCGATGCGCAGATTCTGCTTTGTTCAGCCCGCAGACACACAAAGAGATGTAGAGATCGGAAGATAAACAATTCCTGTATACAATTTGCGTTTGATAGAAAGAGTTTCTTATCGTTTCTCTGGATCCAGTTTCAACACAAAAGGAGTCTGCTTTCTGGTTCCATGTATGGATGCAAAAAACTCAAGAGGTGAGGGAGGGAGAGTTGGGTTGAGGGAGGTAAGGGGGAGGTAGGGAAAAGGGAAGTGGGCGGGAGAGAGAGGAGAGAAAAAGAGCTGCGTGCTTTGTTTAAACCATATGTCGCGATCGCATGGCTATGTAGCTGCAAGCATCCGCGCTGTTCACAAACTATTAAGGGTGGTACGAAAGGTTCTACCCGTCCTGTTCCTTAACAACACCCTTCACACACACATATACATGCACACGCGCACACGCACGCACGCACGCACGCACACACATACACGTGTGTACGCACAAAATACATTTAAAACGGATGACGGCTTGTGGCTTTGTTCTTAAGTACAGAATGTACTCGAGAAAATTTGCTGGGGGATGGGGAATTGATTTAAAAGACCTGTTCTAATAATAATGTGAACAACTTTGCCAATTTGTATTGCCGTCTTTCGGTTACTAAAAGTGTCCTAGGGGCGTTAGTAACATCTTTGCGAGCATAGTAAGAACACGCAAGCATGATTAGAATGTCCCTGTGTCTTTTCGGTATAACAGCATTAAGATTGCCACCGATCTGTTGTTCTGTATAATTATATTTTGGCATTGCGAGTTTTCAACCAATCACAAATGTAGATCGGAGTCAGCTTGGATAGGTCGTGTGCTTGTGCTAGGCAACAAGACGTGGGGTTGTGGGTAAACCTTTGCCAGTTTATGTCTGCATGCAAGGACACTGTACGGAAACTGTATGATCCCACAAACGATGACCTTTTTTGCGTTTTGCAAACAGCGAATATTGCCACGTGGGAATGGTCCTCAAGGAAAGTTGCCGAGTATTGCCAGTAAAAACCTTGGTGAAGTGCAAGACAATGCCCAACAAAGTCACTGCGGGATAGGTACGCATCATCAGCAGATCCTGCTGTCGTCTTCTTAGTACGGCCTCAGACCATGAAAAAGCGCAGAAAAACTGGAGCCAATCAAAATACAGTCTTACGTAAAATATGCTAATCTCGTAGGGTCACCACTGAAAACCTTGCAGTTTCCTGGAAGATCTTTACTGCCTATAATAAACATAAAGCTGTAACAATAGGTAATCATCGATTTGCCCCTTGCTTTCAAATAAATGAGCCACTATCGGCGGACTGCGTGATAAATCTTGGCTATGAAAGACCTATGTGGACACAGGTGATGCAGACTGTAGCCAATATAAGAACCGCCTACAGTACACGTTCTAACAAGTACACTCGTCAAGTACACCCCTGTGCCTGTCTTATAATATAAGTGACAGAAGCTAAAGCAGAACATTTTACATACACTGCAGACTAATATTCGTGGGTAAAAAGCATGATTGTGAAATAGTATGTGCTTTTCCTCAGCAGTATGCAGTAACCTACAGTCGCTATCTCAAGTATTTTCCACCTCAGTGTAAACTGTGTTAAAGATTCAGCGAAGCAAGAACTTGAGATTTTATTAGTATCGAGCGATTGTTGCTGATAGTTCTTGACACAAAAACTTCTGTACGTGGACATTATTTTTAAAATTCATGGTTTTGATTAATTTGTCGTGTTTCATGTCTGATGCCATACAGGTTCTTTTTCTACCTTTATCGTAAAAGTAATTATAAAATGCCTTTTCACTTGCTTTGGAATAATTGTCAGCATTTCGACGAGTTTCAATTCCTCGGCGATTGAAAAAAAATGATATCTCGTTTAAGTTAAGTAATGAACTCAGTGATTACGAACACCGTACGTCAGCATTAGCTCCTATTACTAAGCGCGAAAGCAGACGCTAAACCCTAACCCCCATGCAGGTTCCGGTGCCTGGACAACGGCGGGAAAAGTACTAGAATCTGATTGGCTGTTGCCAATGGATACCAAAAATAACGAAGGGGTCACAAAGCGCATGCCTTACGAAAGTACCAGCAGTCGTTATCCCTCAACGTCAGTACTTACGTGGCATGAAGCCATGAGGATTCATATTACTCTTCATCCCGCTTCTATAGTGTGACTCATCGTCTTTCCCCTTCCCCACCCGCACACACAAGACACGTTAAAACGGATAAAACGGGTTGCAAAGATGTTAGAGAGAATTATGTCTGAACAAATTGGGGTGGGTGGGGGTGTTAGTGGTGGTGGAGGAGGGAGAGGGGTGTAAAGCCATGCTGCTCTAGGTTCTTCCCCCTTCTGCTCCTATCTTATGACTCGTTGTCCAAAAGGGTGGGTGTTTCTGAGGGAAAGTGCCTCCAGCTCGTGATGATTGTACACTACAGGGGTGGGGGAGGAGGAGGCAGGGTGTGTGGAGCTGCGGGGTGCGGTGAATAAGCGCCCGAGACTAAGCTATGGACTGCAACGTCCATCAGTCCAACAGCTGCAGCGAGGCAGTCAGTGTGAAGAGCCACTTTGTTCGGGATGTGGCCGAATGAAGAGTGCACAACGACTACATACAAGTTGTAGTACTTGGACAGTGGTGATTTCGAACCCGTAACCGTCGATATGCGAGTTAGCTGCTCTGAACTCCGAGCTATCCAGGCTTCTAAGTTTAAAAATATAAGTGACGCTTCGGCAATTATCACATGTCGCAGGTAGGTAGGTAAGTTCTGAGGGACCGTGCTTCCAGCTCGCGGTGATTTTGCCCTATGCGGAGATAGTGTCCTATTACTAGGCTAAGCGCCGAAAGAACCACAGAGTGAAATCTGCAGAAAGACGGCCAATGCGAAGAGACAGCCTAATGTTCCAGGGGAAGACCAAATGGATTATGGACAACGTTTACCTCCAGGAAATAATCCCTAACCAATCCTGGATTAGAGCCAGCAACATCCTCACGATAGTTCTCCTGCCACCCCCCCCCCCTCAGCACCTTGCGGACTGATCATGGCGGAGATGCTGCTAATAACTCCGTGCCCGATATATTATCAATTACATATTTTCAAACTGGTGTTAACAGTTCTCGTGAACTTGATCAATATCACAAGAATCCGTTTGGTATTGACTCTAAGTCTCTCGGTATTGGTGCCTGCATTCCTGGAGTGTAATCGTTCCTGAGACCGGGATTCAGTTGCGGAAGGATCATCGTGGTACACCCAAATCCCCATCGAGCCATGCGATACAAAATATACTTGCTCATGCAGCTCTTTACACATCAACTACTCTTATGTTCACTTTATTTCTTACTCTATGATTGAGAAGTTTGATGAATCTGCTTAAATGCCTATAAATCTCTTATGAGCACGGAAGGCTATCAAATCCACGGAGGCAGCAAAAGCTTAAACAATGTCCAACGCCAGCAACATGAGCAGCGATTATTAAACTTCTGTAAATAGATTACACAGGCATGACCAACGTCTTTTCTTAAAACACGAATTCGGTTTTTGTTGTTGTTGTTGCTGCTCCTGAAAAAGCGTCATGTTTTTGAATATTTTGTTGCACTGTGGTTGTGTGGCATCCTGTAGAACACTTCCAGACAAACTCGACTTGACAACTTGTAGGGCTCGTAAAAGTGGCCCCAGCTAAATGCGACGTCTGTGCACAAGACTAGCAACAGCAGTCGTAGAAAGGGAAAAAACGAATTTGTGATCATAACACCCACGTGTAGACAACAAATCCTGCTCAAGTCGGTGCCGGAATCAACATCTCGACGGCGTCATGGCAAGGACAATTTCTCGCCATCTTTGGCTCAACAGGATTTCCTAGAAAGCGTTAAGACTGTCTGCAGCTGACGGTAGGACGGAAAGACACGGTTGTTGAAAAGACATGGAAACAACATGGATCGCTGGTCTCCTATTAGGGCTATC
Source organism: Lanistes nyassanus (assembly GCA_004794575.1). Classification (NCBI taxonomy): domain Eukaryota; kingdom Metazoa; phylum Mollusca; class Gastropoda; order Architaenioglossa; family Ampullariidae; genus Lanistes; species Lanistes nyassanus. The sequence goes on from SMGT01007231.1 coordinate 216,643, forward strand.
CCTAAATAGGGGGCGAAAGAGCGCACCGCTGGTTTAAATTCAAATTCATCGCTGGATCAAAATCAAAGCCTAGGAATCGGGAAAAAATCTTCTCAAATGTGTGAAGAAAGAATACAAGATGAAAGCACCTTCGTATTAAGTTCAGCTTGACTTTTGGTGCTTCCGTTGGGAGGATAATAACGTCGCCTCGCTACGATATCAATTCCTGGACTGGAAAATAAATGGACAAAAATGACACAGTGTGATTGAAAAATATGGTTTGCTTCAAATGCTTTTAAGAGCATCCTAAGAAAGATTAAATAAAATTTAAGATTCTCAACTAAATAATCTCTAACAAAGGCTTCAATGGGGATTGTGGACCTAGCGAAGTGAAAATCTGAACAGTCTGTGATGCATTGGGTTCTAGTTTCTGTTTAAAAGAAATATGTAAGAAAACGTCCAGGCGTACGCATGCACGTACACGGCAAAATACTCCTGCAGATGCAGACTTGTCATTATAGCCAGCCACACAGGCAAATGCACACATCAGCGCCAACAGAATTCAGGCACATACAAATACCCTCCTGTCGGCCCTTCGACACTCTAACGCGATGGATTAGTAGGGCGACGGAGCTAAAGACCAATTTATTCGCATTAACAATGTGCACGTCAGACTAATTCTTTTTTTCGTGCTGCTTGTTTGTCAGATGGTTAGTCGCTACCTTCGCATGTCCCCGCCGGCGCGGAAACAGCGAGATTTATAAGGATGTTAACAATCGCTTGCAAAAACCACAGGAAAACTCATAAATCTGGTGTCTGGGCTCCGCTTCGGGCTTGTAGACAAGACCGCAGGTTTTTTTTCAAAGCGTAGCTGAATAAGACTACGACAGGATAGTGGGGCACGCGCCTCACCTGAGCCTGCAAGTAAATTCTGATTATATTTACATAGAGTGATGATAGAACGTGCATCACTAACTACTGCGTTGAATAGAAAAAGGGGAAAAAAGAAAGAATGAAGGAAGAAGCCCCCCCCCCCAAAAAAAAGGAACGGAAGGAAGGAGAAAGGAAAGGACGAAAGAAATAGAAGAAAAAGAAAGAAGGAAAGGATGATGAAGAAAAAAAGGAGAGGGAGAAAAGGAAAAAAAAAGAATTATACAAGACTTTCAGACTTCGATAAAATGACTAGTTGTGCTTATTTGTATAGTTCAGTATTACATGGTCAAGAGAAGTGTCTGTACTTATCAAAAATGGAGCAAGTTTCCACCTGACTTGAACCTGTCGGTCATGGTTTTGTTCTTGTTGCGACAATGGGATTGTCGTGACACTGTCCGCCCCTAAGGTGACACTCTTTGCATCTAACGTCATATGTGCGTGTCGTGACAGAACAGGCCTGCATACTGTGACACTGTACCTGCCACGGCATTTTCCACACGCCTTCCGTTTTTCGAATTGTGGTTTTGGCAAGGGTGGTGATTGTAGTTCCGCACCGCTGGCGCCTGACTTCCAGTTTTGAGCGATCTGAACGGAACAGCAGCTCGTGCCTAGTATATCGGCCGGCCAGACGTTTTCTGATCCTCGCTGCATGATGGCTTCCTGTTTCAGTCACCATGAGGCTTCCGTCGCGAGCAGAGCTCGACCCGACCTGGCTGTAGCCCGATCTTATCTTGCTTGTCACGATAGACGCGTCGTGTAGGCAACGCTAGACATTTCTCTTCACTACTGACGTCAGTTCCGTTCGGAGAAGCGGGGAGGGTTGGCGCATGCCGATTAGCGGTCCTGGACGCGATATTTTTTTTTCCTACACGTACTCTGGGGGGTTATCCTCAAGTGGCTCAAGTTGATGTCTGCCAGTCAGAGACAGCGTACTGAAATACAGCGAGACGTCACGACCAACTTCTTATAGCTACAGTGAACAAAACCAAATTGTAGTGATGATGGCCCAGTGGCAAAGACACCGGTTTTCCACCATTGAATAACTACAGGTTCGAACCCTATTGTTACTTTTTTTTATAAAGACATCACAGCGCAAATTCTTATAGCTACAGTGAATCAAGCAAAGCGAAAGTTATAATATCCCTTTGGTAAAGACACTAGCTTTTCACGATTGAATTTTATAGGTTCGATCCCCATGGTAATTGTCAATTTTTTTCGGATTGGGATTAGGGGTAGGGTTAAGTTTTAGTATTAGGCAGGGGCTTCTGTTTTCATGTATAAGTTGAAGTCTGTGTTTTGGGGTCAAACAAGATGTTTACAATCTGATTCCAAGTCGGCTCACTTAAGTTCGTACCAAGTTGGGACTCGCCTCAGAGTACATGTAGGAAAAAGATTTCGCGTCCTGGACTGGACGTGGTGCTGACGTGAGGTCTAAGCGGTTATGTAAGACCAAGCGGTGAGTAATAGTAAGAACGTCAAACAGCAAACTGCGACTGTTTCAAACTGTCATGTTTTCTTTTCTGTTTTAGTTTTTTCCAAGTGCCATGACGACTACACAAAGCAGAGCGTGAGCTGCAAGATACAAAACACTTTACCACCTCTAAAAAGAAACTCATACGCGCCAGCTGCTAACAAAGACAAAAATTAAAAACGAAACAGAACACAAAACATATCTAGCATCACAGCATACACGCTTGATGATCTAACAATAACATGAAATGTCCCCATTTAAAGGGGATTGTAAGACCATTCATTCTGCATGTATCATTCTGTCATGTATCATTCTGTCCTGTTTGTGCCGCCTTGGGGGGTAGCTTGTGTATACCAGTGTCTGCGTGAGCGCGTGAGTAAGCGTGCGGGCGAGTGTTTTTTTAATTACTTTGTAAGAATTGGCGTCTCATAAATCCTATTATTATTATTCTATCATTATTAGTTTTTCCAATGTGGAAACCATGGAAGATAGCTGCGTGCAGCAAGAACCTAATGGACGTTAGCACAACTATTAGAGCCCGACAGTCATACACAATACAAGCACACCCTGTAAAGTCCCATAGAAGGCCATTTGTTGCTAAAACTATTGCTCGTAATGACATGACAATTAAAATACCCCAGATAGCGTAGGCCTACTTGCATCTGCGCGAGTGTGTGTGGGCGTGTGGCTGATGGGTTACTCTGTAACATGGAGTTAAATATAACTGGAATGCGCACGGTATGAGGCGAACGTTGGGTTGGCGTGGCCCCGCTGCGCCGCCATGCTGCTAGGATCGGCTGAGCGTGGGGCAGGAGAAAAACCTGGTTATTGTAGAGAAAGCGTAGACTCGTTTGTGACACTGATCCCGGTAAAATGGCGGGCCAGTAACTTCCTGTAGCGAAACTTTCTGAGCCTTATGCGCGCTACAGTTACATGTAACTCCTTGCTCTGTAAGATATGTTACCTTGATTCGCAAGGTGTAAGTACAGGAACATTACGCTACTTATCTCTTCCTTTCATACAAGATGGCGTAGTTCCATGTCATCGCTTATCTCATTATGATTTCCATACAATCAGGATTGAACCCATTTAGCTCAAATGCGGATAGTTTCAACTTGAGCATTTCCAATTTTTCGGCGCAGTGGTTTAAAAAAAACCATTAGCAAAAGCCTAGAAAATGACGGGCGAGGGAAACTATTGTAGTTGTGGAAATCTCGACTCGCGCATCGGGTAGTGTAGTCGGGAACCAAGATTTGTGTTTCAAAAATAATGTGTGCTGTGTCGGCTAATTTCTGACAACATTATTTCATTCAGGCGAGAGGAGGTTAAACCATTTTCATCCTACGACAGAGGACACACAGCGACCAGGTCATAATAATTCGTAAACCAGCAAAAACCAGGTTTTTTTTTCTTCTGGAGAAATTTAACTCGCTTTTGCGTTCTTCTTTTAAAAGATTCAGTTTTCTTTGTGCCTGTTTTATCTCTATTTAATTAACGTTCTTTAACAGAAAAAGAACACAGTCATAACAGTCATAAAATGGCTCTATCTTCACATTGTGCCACTATCCCAGGTCCTCCGTAGGATTTTCTTCTCCCCAACATCTATAGTTAACAGACGGTAGGCGACAGAAGGTATAAAACATTCGTTTTCTAGGCACGTTTTTGGTTGCTCCCTCTATTACTAATGGAAACACTTGCGGGATAGCCCAGTACGACTTCTCTATCCACTAATGCGGTTGTTTGAAATTTGAGTTAAACTCGCTCCGCCTGGCGCTTCCTGGGCAAGAAAAGATGGCATCACGCCTATCTGTGTAGGTTATACAATCTCCTGCTCTTTCGTCCCACTTCAAGCGCCAGCAATCTGTGCATCGTGGCGATAAGACGAACAGATTTATTCCATAAATATGATTTTGCCGGTCCGAGACGGCCATACGCACTGTGATGCGTCCGAGGATTGCAGAATGGCGGTCACTAGGCTTTGGTCGGAGCGATGGCATTCAGTTCGAGTTTAGAACCACGGCGGAAATGTTTTCTTCAGTAAGAGAACATACGCAAGGCTAAATGTACCAACGAACGAAGCTGATTGTGAAGTTTATCGCGTGCTCGTGAGATCAAATAGAATGCAAATCACGACATGCACAAGCACGATATATATTTTTTTTAAAAAACAACCTCCCGTGACAAGATGGCGTGACTGTCGAGATACTGTATCCCTCAAAAGTGCCAGTGTCAACGAGCGCAGACGGCCCGGACGCCTACGATCGATGTCCCCAGACAGGATGACAGGATGACAGGATGACAGGATGACAGGTTTTCTGTTCTGTTGCCGTTAGGGGACAGGACAGTCACCTTCAACACACTCGGGGGGGGGGGGGCAGCTGCGAGCAGCCAGCAATGTCATCTTTAGTGACCAGACGATTAGGAACCGGCTGGGTGAGGCTACCCTGCGTTCAAGACGTCCTGCAGTATGACCTGTCCTGGTGCCGGCTCGTCGCGCTGCTCGGCCGGCTGGCCTGGGTCCGGCGCCATTTGGCTTGAAGGTCAGCAGTGGGCTGTGAAGTACCTTTCACCGACGAGTCCTGCTTTGCTAGACTACTTCACGATAACAGAATCCGTGTCTGGAAGTCTACAGGCTGAGGGTTTTCTTAATGCCAGTGAGGGTGAACCGTTTGGTGGCAGGTCTGTCATGGTTTGAGGAAGAACAGTCAGGACCCACAAAACACCCGTGCACCGTGTGCAAGTGGCTCGGTCTACAGGAATGACATTCTGCAGTCCCTCGTACTGCCAGCGCTGCAGGCAATGGAACCAGGTGCTGTTCTCCAGGATGGCAGTGCCGGACCACAAAGGACTCATATCGTCACCAGTTTGCACTGGTCTTTCAATTCTTTTGAGTAGTAACTCCAACAAAGGTACTGGCAGCGCTCACACATAGCCGTATGCAGACGCCTGTGCCCTAAAGGGAGCTTACCGTACCTAAACACGTAGCAAAGAGAGGGCCGAAAGAAAGGAACTTGGCAGATCCTCAAAAAGATCTGCCCGCCCTTTCTTTATAACGGCGCTATTCTTCACACAGCTAGCCCTCGGTGCACAACGTGTGCATACAGAGAATCCATGTTAATCTGCATACGGCTATGTGTGAGCGCTGCCAGTACCTTTGTTGGAGTTATCTTTCGATAATTTAAGCGCTCTGTCCTCATTTGTTGTTTATTAATTCTTTTGAGTAGTGTTTACTGCGGAATCCACTGAAACGAATGCAGAAGAAGAAAAGTTTATGTTGACCCGAATCCGAAAGGTTATGTTTAACGAAAAAAGTAAACAGCAAAGAGAATCCCTGCACCAAATATAAAGGGATAAAAATTAAATAAAAAGATGTCCCGGAAGCGAGCTTGCAATGCCCACCGACTTGGGGCACGCACGCGCGATGTATCAACTGCGTTGCGCATGCCGGTTGCTAACCATAACAACAGATAATTACAGGTCAACCCACCACCCGTGCACAGCGTCACTTTAAATCTTATAGTACAGTGAAAGGACCCATCCGTGGTGATCGATAGCTCAGTGGTAAAGACATTGGCCTTCACGGCTACGTCGCAGGTTCGATACCCTTATTAGCCTACGATCTGGGGGCTGGGATGGGGGCTAGGAGTAGGGTTATGGCTTGGTATTAATTATAAGTAAGGCTTCTGTTTTCATGTAAAGGTTCAAGCATAAATTACAAGTCCACGAGCATAAGGTAAGCGGGATGAAAGGTAGTTTGGGCATGCGTACCCCAAGTCGGTGGGAATTTCAGTCCAGGGTTCCAGGAATCCAACTGGGGAAAGTCAAAATTTAATTCCTCGCTTTTGTTATCTTGGCACGGTGTTTTTGTTGGACCTCAGTAGGTCACAAGAAAAGCCCGTATCAGGACTTCGTGTATACAACTACAAGAGACTGCAACTGTGTGTCAAGAAGCGAAAAGACTGACAGTGCAGTATATATAGCTCCGAATGTTTTAACGGCCGGCGTACCCTATTCACTGAGGGTCTGGTGTAGTGAACTCTCTGTCTTATATGAAACAGCTCAAGGGCGATCGATTTCAGATACACCCCTGACACCGCTGATACATACTGCACTAACGTCGGGACGGAGAGGAACGCATGTCAGCACTATAGTCGCATACTGTCATCTAGAATTTACACAAAATTATACATACAATCTCTTGAAATGTATACGTAATTATACATATAGCATTCTAGAAATTATACACAATTTCGCAGCACCTAGTAGAATGTACACATAATTTCACAGAAATTAGAATTTATACATAAGTTTATACATAGCCTACTAGAATTTATACATATACACTTAACAATAGAATTTATACATGATTATAAACATAACCTACTAAAATTAATACATCATTATACAGTCTGGACTGTAAACAAGAAATGTTGAAGCTAGAACACTTATTTTATTAGCGAAACAGAACGCATTTTACATCGATCTTGAACGCTTGAGATGTGTTGGTGTCATCTATTTCTACACATGACACATCCACACTCACGCACGCCATTTAAATGGGCTCGTGAGCCTTCTGGTCTCATAGTATCTCTGGAATCCAGGGACTTCATCAAGGCTCACGCCACACATCAAAGCGAGCACGCTTCCTTGTGGGTGCACCCTCTGTTGCCTCAGACGGACAGGTTATTGATTTTCGAGAGGCAAGGGGATCTGTGCCAATGCCAGCCTTGCACATAAATTTGATAAAAAGTACGTGGTAAATGATACCGAACGAAATCTGTTCTGGAAGAAAAAGTTTAGACAATGTTACGAAGCAGTCATATCTAGGAACTAGCTGCGATTTTTAGAAGGTAATTACAGGCCGGTGTTGGTCGACGAGTAGGTGGAGCAGATGATTTTCACAAATTACTCAAAACTTGGTTCCTGCGTAGAAACAGTGCAACAGATTTGCTTCCCTTTGGGGCGTTGACGGCTGCTGCTTCTTCTTATTTTTATGAGAACTTGTTTTGCGCCAGAAACAAAGATTTGCTCGGGTGATTTACAAAACAAAAGTGAAATAAATGTAAGAAATGGCATGAGAACAAAGGGCAAATGACAGCACAAAGCAAAACTAACATGCCACGGGAGGCAAATTGGCTTCATTTAAGTTCTTTTTTCTTGGCTCGGCCTGCCACAAGACATTCTGTCAAGCAGTGACATTGGCCATATCACTTAGAACATCTGCAAAGCATGATCGCACAGCTGCGAACGTGCGAGATGAATGCCGTTGGCATCCGTGAGCATTTCCTTCCTTCATTTCTTGACCGCCTTGGTGTTCTGGTGGTGAAGACCTATTCTTCCGAGGCGGGAGGTTGGTGGTTCTCGTCCAGACCGAGTCATGCCTAAGACTTGAAAAAAAGCCAATCTAGCAGCTGCCCTGCCAGACGCCTGGCATTTCAGGGAACAGTACTAGGACTGGTTGGCCCGGTGTCAGTATAATGTGACGGGGTGGGACAGAAGTCTGTGTTGAGCCATCAGTCCCACGTGTGGCAGCACGTTAACTTTGTCTAAGCAACACCGTCCGGATGCGCACTTACTGCTGCTGCTATTAATTAACCTTAAACTAAACTTGTGATACGTTTGACCTCGTATTCTCATCCCATCCACAATCTAGTTAAGATGTTTCTTAACATAAAACAACTTGTGTGTACAGGAATCAGATTTGCCAATGAATAACCAGCATCGACCAACCAACCAACCAACCAACCAACCAACCAACCAACCAACCAACCAACCAACCAACCAACCAACCAACCAACCAACCATTCCCAGTGGTCTTATTCCGAACAATTCTATGCGGTTTTGCCGTTTTGGTGGTTTCAAAGTCATGTCGTCTAGTTTGCAAAGGCATTTATCGATGTGACATCTTTCGAATTATTCCAACTCAGAAGTTTCAACGTTCAACCAGCTCGCCCAGCTCTTTTTCATTGCCAGCTCAGCCATCAACGTCGTCGACAAAGTGCAAGTTGGTTATTGTTCTGCCACAGTGACCTTCCAGGGCGCCTGTCATGATTATTTCTAGGAAGATGTTGAACAGTGCAGGTAAGAGAAGACAGCCTTGTCAGACTCCGGCTGTAGTCCTGAACCATTCCCCTGCACTACCGTTAAAGAGTACTGCACAGTGGGCTTTGTTGTAGAGGCGATCACCTTGGGGCTGATGCACATTCATAGTCGCCTGCAATGCTGCATGGCACGCTCAGTCTGTTTGGAGTCTGTGAAGACAGTAGAAATTTGGCTGATGCTGGAGGTATGTCTCACATAATATCTTTAGCTTGAAGATCTTGATCTGCCTGTTCCTTTGTGGCCATCCTTTCTGCTTCCGACTGCATTCTGTTATCTATGACCTTCAGCATAATTTTAATTTGTATGGGCGGCTGATCGGAGTGATGGTGCGCTAGTTCTGGCACAACTGCAGCCTTTTGGGGGGGGGGGAGGGAAGGGCGATAATCAGAGACCGAGTCCAAGGTGTTGACCACTCCCATGTCTGCCAGATCTTGCTCCAGACTGCTGTGAGGAATCCATTGTTTCCACTACGGTTTGGACCAGTTCTGCTAGGATGCTGTTACTGTAGCTGATTTGATTGCTGGCTCAACTTCATCCGATGTATGGGTAATCATCCTGGCTGCTTGGTTCTGGAATGTTCAGTACCCTGAGATGTCCTTTGACTGTCGAATAGCACAGTCTTTAGTCCCAAGCAACCCGCCTCTTCTAATCACAGCCCTTTGTGGCTGGACAACAAACTTCAGCGAAATGAATCCAAAGTCCTGCGAAGTCAGATTAAATCACCCCTGAAGCTAGCTGTCGTTGACATCTCTTAGAGAAGCAGTGGGAAGCAAAATAATCCACACGGCGAAATGAGACTTTTGAGAATTTAGACGTCTTGACAGCAGCAGTATATCGCCCTTGCCCGAAGATTATAACTAAACAATGTAATTCTGTTCCTCTCCTCTATTACTATGTGTACGCCTGAACCGAGCTCACTAACATAGCGCGTCTTTCTGAAACCAAGGGGTTACAGTGAGTAGTTCGTCAAAATCTTCAGGATGTGTCCACTAAAGACGAATCTTTGCACGCTTAACCAGTTTCGTACATACATACTATATACGTGGGTAGTGTTTGTATAGCAAATGGTTATGAAACTCAAAGATTTTCACAGTGATTGCACAGGTTTAAAACAAATATAGATCGGGGGGGGGGGTGTTTGGAGAAAGAGTGGGGTGTTAAGACTTTTAATATAAAAAAGTATTTCCACCATATTTTGTTTGAAGCGTTTGGCTTTAAGTTTAACGGCTATTCAATATCACGAACAGCATTAATACCATGGTTTTTATCTATTTACTCGCAGCAAACCCCCGTTTTCCTATAAGTGTCTTAGAAATTTTACTTTCAGGTTTATTATTCAAAAATGTGGCACGCCACCACAAGGCAGTTTTAAGATAGAAGGCTTAGTTTGTTACTGCAGGCAGAAATAGCATATTTAGAATTAGGTCTGGGATAGATGTGGTTCGGTTTCACTTTTTTTGCAGAAAAGCAATGTTAAGACTGTAAATAATCATGTAGATGAAAGTTTTTGTACCTATAATTGAGCATTTGTGAGCTTAATCGATCTATGACGAAGCAAAAAAAAAATCTCCCACAAAGGGTACTTTTCACAGCGCGCAAACGATCAGTGACCCTTACAAAATGCACCATGTTACATATAGTTGGAAAGGTCTATAAATCAACTTTTTCGCGCTGTGTGTGTGGCTTGAGACAAAGACATGACCTTTTTCCAAATAAGGGAGATGTGACTTACAAGCTTGATTTCACTCCATATAGGAGACTGCTGTTAACTGTGCGCCCTTGGTAACAAGACAAGAACAGACGGCTCAGATCAACTGATCATGTCAGGGGAAACACCTTTACACTTCTGATTTTGATTGCGATCGTTAGTAACAATGTGTTTATCATGGATCGAAAGTGTTGTTTGTTGAGGTCACCCAGAGATGGAAATTTGCTAGCCAGGGACCAGCGACAAGTCACTGACTTGCTGCAAGATTATTTTTTGGCCAATTTTAATTACGACGGTGGCTTTGGACAGGGACGATGAAGCTGCACCGGCGAGCGATATTGGCACTGATTGTGTTGTGTTGTGTTGTGTTGTGTTGTGTTGTGCTGTGTTGTGTTGTGTTGTGTTGTGTTGTGTTGTGTTGTGTTGTGCTGTGTTGTGTTGTGTTGTGTTGTGTTGTGTTGTGCTGTGTTGTGTTGTGTTGTGTTGTGTTGTGCTGTGTTGTGCTGTGTTGTGTTGTGGTGTGCTGTGCTGTGCTGTGCTGAAATGCGTTGTGTTGCGTTGTGATGTGTTAGCACGTGGACGTTTAATACGTCTTTATAAGATAAAGTGTTCTAAGCGACTAACTGTTGTCCTGGTGATGGTGTTCAGTGTTTGTGACGTTTTGTATGTTGCATATTGCGTTTATTGATGATGATGATGATGATGATGATGATGATGATGATGATGATGATGATGATGATGATGATGATGATGGTGATGATGATGATGATGATGATGATGACGACGACGACGACGACAATAACAACGCTTTCTGACTAAAATATTCCTGCCTCTTTATCCGGCATTATCCTGTCTTCTTGCACTTTGTTCTAACCACTCACTCTACGCTATTGCATTAGCAATTTATATTTTGCCTTACTTGAGGCTAGCCCACTGTCCCTGATGCACGGCAGGAAAGGCTATATTTGGGGTCTGACCTTTTGTTCTTGTGGGTGCAAGATAGTGCTTTGCGGATTGAAGCAGTTTTGACCGAGATTCTTCACACTGCATCCGGATTCTTTTATCTCTTCCACATTTTTCTTTACACTGTTGCCGTTGACAACGAATTTAGCGCTGTCTTCACTCTGTTCGTGCCACACGGCTCGGATCTGCCCCAGTAAAAACGTTTATGGTGTAAATTGAGGGCTCTGTCAAATGCAATCTTTCTGGCGCGGTGAATGGCCGTTTTTGTTCGTTTAAAAATCGCCTTCGAAAGGGAGATGAGGGGTAGTACATGTTGCTTTTGAAATAAAAGCATTAAATAAAGCGTAAAGCTATTGTTATGGTATTCAAAGGAAACTTTTACCAGCTTCCAGTCCTGTGAAGGACAAACATCCCTGAAAATGAATGGCTGAACGGTTGTCACGGAAAGAGGGGGAGTGTTGGGGTAGAAGATGCCTGGAGATGGATGGATATGTACAGATAAACAAGGAAAACGCCCAAGAACGCATTTTAAAAAGGAAAGAGAAATAAATAGATTGAAAGACCATAAGAACAGGAAAAGAAAAAACATAGACAGGGCCTGGGAGCACTGGAAAGAGAGAGTAAGAAGGAGAGAGGAAAAACGAGGTGGATGAAGGGATCGTGTCAGGGGAGGGAGGAAAGGACATAGTGAAGTAAAGAGGGGACAAGAGGGGAGTAATGGACGAAGAAGAACGAACGAAGATAGTATACTAGCATGAAAGTTTGGCACACAGACCGACAGGTTGATGTCTGTTACACTACCTCCTTCTGAGCCTCGTTTCTTATACTCTATGGGCAGTCATGCCCCTAGTTTGTTCGTATCCCCTACGTTGGATTTTAAACTGAAATTCTCCTGTGGTCTTACCTGTTATACTGCACAATGATAACCCTGGCCCGTAGCGTTTCTCAGTACCATTTGATCAGACTGGTACTCGAGTTCGCAAGAGCGTTCCATGACCTCAGTGTGTGTTAATTGGCCACAAACATTTGCATTAAGCAGATGTTCTGCAGGCCATGGTCATTTCTCCTCAAGACTTGATGGACCTGCCACCAAACGGTTCCCGGTCGCATCATGATAACGCCCAGCCTGTCACCTACCGACGCGGATTCTGTTGTCGTGAAACGGTCTGGCAAAGCGGGACTCATCCGTAAGAAGACCTCTGGCCCACAGCTGACTTGGTTAATCCAGATGATACTGTGTCCATGCCATCCGAGAGCCGCGATGAGCGGGCGTCAGGGCAGGTCGTGATGGCGGGCGCCTTGTGGTAAAAAAACCTGTCATCCCTGTCTGGACGTCCATCGAGGGCCTCCTCAAAGGCTGTGCTCACTGACACTTTCGTCTGGTGCAACGGTCTGGCAATGTCACAGTGACTGAATGGGATACTAAAAATCGCAACTATCTTTCCAGACCTCGACATCTTCCTGCAGCCACCCAATCGCCTTGCTGCGATCACCATCTCTGAGTCGTTGTCTTGGCATGGTTAGAGACTTTGTCGACCGTGTCCATAAACACCCACTGTTCTCTCAACAGTTGGAAGTTAGAACACTTATTTTGTTACCCAAACAAAACGTATTTTACATTGATCTAGAGTTCTTGGTGCTAAACTAAGGTGAAAAAGCAGTATTCTATTCTTTGTTCTCGAAAGCGTTCAAACGTTTGCGGTTTTTCACCCATTCAATTTTGGGTTGTCATCTGCAGGCATTTGATTTGCACACATTGTCTAGCGTCTTGGGTGCACATTTGCCTGTTGTGGTGTGCTCGAATGCCCCCGCACTGATTTCCACTCATGCTGACGTCAGCTGCTGCAGGATGAAACAAGATGCATCCAAATGTACGGGATAGGATGTTGTGTTCTTGAAAATTACACGTCCGTAATCTGCCTGCCAACGTGCAGCTGGTCTTTCAAATCTTTTAATGAGTACATTACGTGAAGGCTTACACATTGGGCCGGTTACAAGCACTAATACTGTGGAGAAAAATCGGTGTTGGTCAGGCAGGAGAAGGCCGCTTTAGGGAAGATTTTTTTTAATATAACGTAAAACATAAGCTTCTTACTGTTAAAATGTTTTAATCTTCTTTGTGTCGGACGAGTTTCAATGTTGCCACCATTATCCTGTGTCTAATCCTTCTTCACGGAACGTTGGTTATTTTGTGTAGTGCTTTCACCTTCTGCCCTACTCAACTGTCGAATTTTTTGCAATGCCAGAGTGTTACAAAATGGAAAGCTCCTTTGTGATGGAAGGTCTGGAGTTACACGTAGAAGTGTAGACACTGTTAGTAACGATGATTTTTTTCTGGCTTTTCCTCCATCGATGGCACGAACGAAAAGAGAATATGAAGACTCAAGACTCTTTAAGATTAACACTTCGTATTCCTCTGGAATGGTTTTTTTTTACTTTGCGCGATTTCTATCGTTAAAATGCAATGACTGCGACTTCATTCGCCAGTTTATTGATGTGGCAATGACACCATCGCGATTTCTGACTTTCTCTGACTTCACTGGAATTTACCGTATAGGTCTCTTCATGCACCAGAATGTTTGGTTCTTGACCGAATCTCGTATGAACCAATAAGTTCTCTTACTTTTTCTTTGTCGATCGAATCCCCATCGAATGTCGTTGATATGCCATTGGTGTTAGTACTTACGTCAGCCTTTTTGCAGTTTGACTGTCACATGTTTCTCTCTGCTGTAGCAGAATACAGACTCCAAAAAGCTGTGCGTTAACTTAATGGCATTTGGAAATGACATAAGATAAACCTTGTGGAAATGTTTGGAGAAAATGTACAGATAAATGTATAAGGATTTTTGGCTACTGTGCAAGATAAACGTGCGGTGATGCTTGGCCAAGAAAAATGTTCGTTGACATAAGGACAATCAACAATGAGGCAGGATAACAGTGTGTTGTCCTAAAGACGCTTGACAATGGGGCAAGATAATCGTGTTTTGTCCTAAGAACGATTAATAAAGAACAAATGAAGACCAAGCGCTTAAATTATCGAAAGATAACTCCAACAAGAGGTTCTGGCAGCGCTCAACATAACCATATGCAGACGCACGTGACCAATAATAATTTAAGCGCTCGGTCCTCATTTGTTTTTTATTAATTATAATTTGCACCTTGAGGATTTCATGTACTTGTACTATGTTGTGTTTGTCTTTGGGTCCTAGTTGTCAACACTCGCTTAGTGAGCGGGCTGACATTTAATAGGGATTCTCTGTATGCACACGTTGTGCACCGAGGGTTAGCTGTGTGAAGACTAGCGCCGTTATAAAGAAAGGGATGGCGGATCTTTTTAGGATCTGCCAAGTTCCTTTCTTTCCGCTCTCTCTTTGCTACGTGTTTGGGTACGGTAAGATCCCTTGGTCAGGTGCGTCTGCATAAGGTTATGTTGAGCGCTGCCAGTACCTCTTGTTGGAGTTATCTAAGGACGATTGACAATGGGGCAAGATAAACGTCGCCACGATTGTTGGTACTGGTGCATCATAAGTCTGGGCTGGCGTAAGGACCCTTCGCAAAATGTACAATCAGTTTAATTTTCGACCTCCATAAGCACGCCTAGTGAACGCCTGCCGGCTGTGACATGTCCTCGAGTTTCCAGCTTGAATTATTTTAGCTTCGTCTCCTTAAAAAAAAACTGTGCAGGTGGTGAGCTGCTGTTTAGGCAGCTTTTAATCTGAGCTTTCGATTGTGATCAGGGCAAAGAAATTGATGTGGAACAATTGTTACTTTTGAATTTTTTTTCAGGCTATAGCGAGATTGGATTCAAAGACTCATGTCAGAAGTCGGCTGGACATGGGAGGTTGTGTGACTGATTGGTTCAAGAGACTAATATTCTTGAATTGCTGCTGTTGAAAGGACAAAGTTTCCTTTCATCTGTTTTGCCTTTCTTCCTGTCTTTTGTGTGTGTGTGTGTGTGCGCGCGCGCGTGCGATCGTGCGTGTGTGTGTGTGTGTGATGGGGAGAAGGTGGGGCAGGGGGCGAAAAATCACGTTTTTTTGTTCGTTCTTTGCCTTGTCTGTCGTTCAGTCGCACACTGTCGCTGTATTCCTTGCCTAGTCCGCCCGTTCATTTGTTAAAGTTTCTTCTCTGTGGTCTTATTAGGTCTCTACAAAATCAATCGTTTTTTTTCTTATCCGGCTTGTGTTAGAAGTTTTGATTAAATCTCAGTGAAAACCAGTCACGACCTGATGGGTCGGTATGCTGACGAAGGCAAGAAGTGTCTGAGGGAAGAGAACACAATTTAAATTATCCCAGTATGATGGAAAGCGATGTCGGGCAACACTGGACTATCAGCAAATGTACTGGACTATCAGCAATGGCTGATGACTGCAGACTATAGCAATTTTCTAACAACAAGGCGCGGAACATTTACCCTGCCCTTGGCGCACTAGAAACTGGGAGGATCCAGCAGGGAATATAACACCTATTGTCCGAAATGATCAAGTGCCTGATCACATAGCCATCCATATTTGGACCTGGGAAATTCCTAAGCTAAAGGGAATTAGTCGCTTTCGATTTCCCCCGAAACTTTGGGGAACCTGCTATTGAGCGGTAAGTTGTCTGACCAGCTTTTCCTCATAAAAGATCTGACTACTCTCATCACATTACAGTATCAGAAATTTCATTGATAATGTCTGGCCATTGCCCACACTTGACATGGCCTGTAAAATATCTGACCGCTCTCACCACTTTAGAGCTTCTGTACTATCAATATTCTGCCACTTCCCGCACATTACTGTACATTATTTGTAAACTGTCTTGCAAGATTTCCAACAGTGCACTGCCCATCAAAAACACCAGTCCTTTGATTGTATAATTACGTATTTCAAAAACTTTATAAAAGTGCGTGGACGCGTGCAGAATAAGACAAATTGGAGATGACTTTTTCTTTCTGTGTTTCATTTACATTCTCCTTGTGTGCGGGGGGGGGGGGGGGGGAA
>SMGT01007231.1:232790-268715 GCA_004794575.1 Lanistes nyassanus
AGAAAGAAAAAGAGAGAGGAGGAGGTCTTGTCTTTTTCATTTGTGAGACTTTTTTTTGGGGGGGGGGGACTGGCGAAGGTGTCTCAAACATGGGGTTGTAGGTCGCGCCCTCGCTAAAATGTTGAGCAAAGCAAAACACTCAAATCGAGTGGAAAGGAACTACCTCAAGAAGCCCTGTCCTGAAGCCCCACACAAAACCCTTAGCTTAGCTGCGATTTCTGTACGAGATCTTCAGCTTCCTGGGAAAAAGCAGGCGCTCTACAGTGGATAATGGAAGATCTGCGTGGAGAATCTAGATGACAAAAGCCGTGTCAGCTAACGCAAACACTTGGGCGCCAGTGCTCCCCAAGGTTGCTGTTTGTCTTCGCACAGATCTTGTGATACACAATCACGTCACGTGTTCAATGATTGGTGGGCTGGCGCGCGCGCGCACACACACACACACACACTCTCGCGTCACACACACACACACAAAAATTCGCCCCACCCCCCAAACATACCTAAGCAAAACAAAATAACATAAGCACAAACCGTACCAGTGACATTGTTGGAGGCCACACAAACGATCGAAAGAACTCGTAAAAAGCGGTAGACTGAAGACATTTTATTTCGGTCAAGCTAAACACTGACTCGGACAAAGTAAACCTATCGGGGCACTACCACTTCACAGTGTTTCTTGTCCTGATGCCGGGGTATTGTCCTGAAATGTCGAAATGTCTGTATCAGAATTTAGCTTGGCTTATATCCCCTGTTGTCACCATGGACTTTTTTTTAAAACTCCAAGCTGCAGTCACCTGTTTTATTGCTGACATTTTATTTCCTTTGTGCTCTTTGAAAATATCCATCAGACCGTTGCACTGTACGTAGAAGTGGAAACAGCGTGGGCGCGACGCCACAAAGAACGCAGACGAGTGTTTATTTTCACTGCGAAGCATCTTTGACACCAGAACAAGCAGTTTTGTTTTGATTGTTTCTTCTCCAGCTTTGTGTTCAAAGTCTGTCGCCACACTGCTTCAAATCTCTATCCACACCTCCGCAGACACTACAGAACGGAGGAGATATGAAGAGAACAATGACAAAAAATTTAAATCAAATGAAATAAAAGGAATAGAAGAAAAATCTTAAGAAAGAATGATAGGAGGAAGGAATTTTTTTTGTAATAGGAAAATTTCTTCAGGTATAAGAAAAAGGAACGACAGTCCTGAAAAGATTTTTAAAATATTGCACCAGTATTGCCTGTATTCTGTGACACCAACACCAAGACAAAGTCCTATGCTTGCATGTGGGAAATAAAGTATTGTTGTATTGTATTGTATTGTATTGTATTGTATTGTATTGTATTGTATTGTATTGTATTGTATTGTATTGTATTGTATTGTATTGTGTTGTAAATAACAAGGTACTTGAAAGTGGAAGAGGAAAGGCAGAGGACATTGAATATTAACAGGCAGTGTTATACTGCAGTTGTTTTGACGAGATATTAAACCAGCGTGAGTGCTGCTCGTGGTTTTTGAATTGTAGCATTTTTTATCTGTGCTTTGCCGGTAATTTAACCCTTATCTTTGTAGTCTTTCGCTATAAGCCTTTCTTAATCCGACGAATGTGTATGATGCATGCCTATGTTTGGCGAACAAGGACGTACATTTGCTCGGTTAAGAAATGCCTTTCCGATCGGAGTTCGCGGATCGCGCCTTCATGATCGTTTCAGAGGACAGCGATGCTCTTCTCGCAGTCTCGCAACTTACTGCGAGAACACCGTACAAGAGGAGAATTTTGCAAGTAACTAGGCTTTATCACTTGGATTTAAAAAAAAGCTGTTCGTTGACAAAGTGAAACACAAGATTGAAAATGGAAATGGACTGTTGTGCAATACCAAAACAGTTGCCATTGGTGCAGAAGTTAACTAAGGATTATAAACGTTTTCCGGAAAAATGTTTTCTTCTTTCGTAAGAGTGGGCTAGCGGCAGAGCCGGATATTGAAATGCTTCATCACCGCTGTTTGTCCACGAACGTGCGCGTGCGCGCTGAAATTTTGTGGGTCACAGTGCGAGACACATCCGTCAGTCTAGTGTCCAGCCGCGGCTCCCATGACGACCAAGATTCCGATTCTGTCTGTATTCGATTCGATGATCCTGCCTGCTTTATGATTTCTTTGCGACTAATATTTTTGAGGGGTTCGCTCCGCTTGTCTCCTGCTCATTCCCCATCGGCTTGACAAGCCAGTGATGTCTTCGTTGTTGGTTATCTGCCTCGTGCCCATCATCGGGCAGGGCCAGACAGCGAAACCAAATAAGAAAATCAAACGTAATTTTCAGGTAGTCTTTGACAAGACTCGCGTACGTAAATCAAAAAGATAATTTTCAAGAAGTAGCCCTTGACGAGACTAGCATGTGGTCGTCTCTGTCTAGTCTTCCTGCTGTCCATCTGTCTGTCTGCCTGAAAGCCTGTGCATAAGAGATAAGATCGAGAGAGAACGAAAGAAAAAACGAACGAAAACTGTATTTCTCGAACAGTTGGCTAATTACTTAGTCACATATGTACGAAACAAAATATTTAGTGAGTAAAATCATAAATGTTGCTATGCGTGATTTAATTGAACAAATAAAATTAAATGGTGAGCTTAAAAAATATAAGAGTTGCGGAGTATTCGGTGAATTTCATTTAGCTGTGAGTAGCAACAAAAGCTCTGTTTATAAAACTGGTCACATTTCTGGTAGGGTTTACGTTTAAATTTGTCTTTACCAAAACTATTTTAAATGAGAGTTGGATTTTATATTTTAAAGGGACAAGCTCATTTCGAATATCTTTGCATTTTAGACAAACTAACAGTACATGCATTTCGATTTCTGTTGTTTGTTCTCAGAAATGACATGCAACAGAGGACTAGTTTCCTGATATAGTTTTTTTTAATTATCTCCAGAGATAGAGAGAGAGGGAGAGAAAGAACATGGAAATGCGATGGCGTAGAGGTCTTCAAGTTGAATATAAAAATTAAATCTGAAAATCAAAGACTTTTTTTTAACCAATAGTCTTAGATCAGGTTTGTGATATCTGGAAGAAGGGGTGGAAGTGGGATGTAACTTTGGAGACTGTTTTATTAACTCTGAGCAAAGTCAATCGCTTTTGCTAAATCGCCCAGATCCTTTTGACTTCTCAAGTTTGAGACAACAGATTGTATGCTCTTGCACGCTCTCTCCTTTTGAAAACAAAGACTTTTTTTTGCCCTTCGAAATCCCTAACAGCTTTTCCGTTTGAAAACAGACAGCGCATGCCAGGCATTGTTTAGGCTGCAGGACGATCTTTGAAAATGACCCCGGAAAGGACTGCCGTTCTTCGACAGAACGGATTTTGATTCTCCAGGACCCTTGGGAAAAAATTGACTTTCTTCCTCCGTTTCTCATTTCCTTTTTCGCTTGCTCTGTTGTTTTCATTTGGCTATTCAATATTGCACCCCAACCATCCAACAGTCCCTTCGGGCAAGTGAAAATGTTGGATCGTCTCCATCCCTATGACATCTACTCTGGAATACGTAAGACGATAAAGCCTTGTAGTCATAACTGTGAACGTTGTCTTCCAGCATTTCCTACCTTGCAGTTTCCTAGAATATTGTTCACGCTTTCCCTCACTAATGGTGTCTCATCGGCTTGTGTTTTGCAAAAGTTTCCATTCCTTTGTTAAAAGGAAACTCCGGGATAATGCAATTTCGTTTCTTTTCCTCGATTTTGTGAGGTTTTTGTTTCATTTCGGTTATTTGTTCCTCCCTTTAAAGAAAATAATCTTACTAGCCCATTATTTCACATCCCGTCTATTATCCGCATTTTTTGGTTGATAAAATACAGCCGCGCTCACTTATTAGCTGCAGCACAGAAGGGAATGGGGGAAAGATGGAGAGACGCGGTGAGGAACTAATTGAAGAAAAAGCCGTCTCTAACTGGTTAGTCTAGGAGATCACTGAGCGTGAAGTTGCCTCAAAGGTTCGTCCTGCATGTCCATGTCTACAGCTCACCTATTTACATACCTTCGGTGTTTACTCTAAACCCCAACGTATTTTTCTTCCCATCACAATGTGGTTTCTTTATGTTTTCCACTAGCCTTAAGAAGTTAATATTTGACAGCGGTTCGGGTGTGAAATAGCACATATTTAGTTTTACGTTTCGGGAAGCACAATACAGCAGCTGCTGTTTGTCAAAGGGAAGATTTTCTCTTTTTGACGTTGCCGTGACAGAACCTTTGACGTTTGCTTTTTGGATCAGCATTTCCGACGCCCGAGAGTAATTACAGTCCTGTAATCTATCGTGCTGCAGTTTCTTAACCTGTATTTACGTATCTCCTCACCTTTTCGTTCCTAGACCTAAATGAGTCACACATACGTAGCTGCTTGTAACCAGTGGGAATGGTACAGTAACAAAATAAAACAAAACTATGCCTACTCAATGAAGCTTAGTAATTTCTTAAAATAATGGCAATCAGAGGTGACACACTGCAACATGCACGTAAATGCGCTTGAAATTATCGCATGTGTGACAAAGAAAGAACGCATCCGATTGAGAGCACACATTCGCACGCAGCCGCACGCACACACGCTCAAGCACACCCACAAATACACAAACATACTTGCGCACTCGCAAGCACACACGCACACACACACACACTCACTCATGCACATACACAATCTAGCTTGCTTGGGAATGTATACGAAAAAAGTACCCCCCTCCACCACCACCAATTTTTAGCCTGAAACAATACAGGTTTATCAGTAACCGTACATGTTAACGGATTAATGAGCCATAAGTCCGAAATAGCATTTTCTTTCACTGGGCATTTGGTGCAGTAGGCGTCATTTAGAATTCACAGAATTCGAGATTTTACTTGTTAGTCAACGTAGAGTCGACACATCCATGGCTGCAACGTTATTTAAGTTATTTTTAAAAGTTAGCCCTGTTTTAAAGTACTACGGGTCCTGGACACAGCCCGAAGCGAAGCCAGATCTGTCTTGAAGCGCCGCACCCAGCATCCGTGGTGCAGCACTGCTTGCCGGATTTGTCTTGCAGCACCGCACACCAAATAAATCTTCCAACAACACAGGCCGGATTTGTCTTGCAGCAACGGCAGATCTGTCTTGGAGAATGTTAGATCCATCTGGCACCAGATGTGGAAATCTCCGATAAAGTCACACAGACCTTTTCACAAGAGGCAACACATACATTTTTAAAAAAAGGAATACAGTTTTTTTTTGGAGTGTTACTCAAAAGGGAACTTTTTTTGGCGTACCCTTATGCTGTCATTGCTTTTAGACACTGTGAATTCTGATTTTTTAAATGTAAATTCCGAAATTAGAAATGCAAAAACCGTTGCACATGGTCTTCTTTGAAGCTCCCCCACCCACCGCCACCACCACCACCACCACCACACACGCACACACACACTGACGGAAACAACTAACCTACAGGCTGACAGGTCTACTTATTTGACTACAAAAAGTATTCTTTAATAGCGAGCTTGAAGACAAAAGGGAACGTTGACATCGATAATTGGTTCTCCGTTCTGTGGCGAAAGAAAATAAAAGCGCACATCTGCTGATGTGTTAATTGATGTCAAGGACGTCTGCAATGTCGGTGAACTGATGGGGGATGGGATGCATGAGCGTTTGTATCTGCCGTTCCAGCAGTCGTAAGGTCCACTATCCCGTGAATTTTACGCCCAGTTTCACATGTGGAGAGAGTATGAAACCCCTGCAAGCTATTCCTTAATTGTGCGCCAAATCCCCCAGCGTGAGAGAGGGGAGACAGAAAGAGATGATTTCCAAAATGACTCTCACTTTTTAAAATTTGATTCAGCAAACGGTTAGACCTCGGCAAGGACGTGCGCCCGGTTTCCAGGCTTTGAACTGACCATGCGTGCAAGTGAAGAGTTAGAAAAACGCCGCACGTTGCAGCAATTTTTGTCATCCATCCATCCATGCATCCATCCAGCAGTGGTTCCTTTTCTTTGCACATCCTTTACTTCCTGGAGCCAGTGGTGTGATTAATAACTCATCCCTCATGTCTTCAGCGCCAGCCATGCAGTCATACCCGTCAACTTTCCCGCGCTGTTTGACACCGCGCCGTGACCTGATGACGGGCTATGCCGTGATGGCCAGAGCGTGTGGCAGTGGTGATAATGAAGATATGGGCGCGCATGCGTGCAAACAGGCCGGTAGAAAAAAGTCCGTCAGCACTCGGCAACAGCGCGCATGCGCGTAGGGGAAGCAGGCAGGGGTGGGGAGACGGTGGCACCGTGACCCACTTGCACAGTCAGCAGGATGGGGATCTTGTTGCCGGCCTGCAGGAGGCTTTGCCACAGCAGAGCTCTGTGATTGCTTCTGAGCTGCCTATTCCAGTGATAAGGTACCCGAGCGTTGAGCTGATCGCCACCCGAGGCTTGCGTGCTCTCGCTTCACTTGCTCGAGCGGATCGATCTGCGCCCTCGGCTTGAGATCACGTGATCTCTCCCTCATGATGTCAGCTGTGTATGACATCTGCCATCCTCCCCCCCCCACACACACACACACTGCACGTAAAATTACCTGGTTATTAAGACCTTAAAACGGCATTTTTTAATTATTAGAGCAAATCAGAACACTCATGTAAACCATCCTGCGTTTTACATACGTTTATATGCTCTTCCTGTACAAAGTTTCTCGTCAGACCCATTCGCACTGCATAATGGAGGACGTTTGTGTGTATGGAATTTTGAATGCTGAGTCGCTGACACAACTCACTGTAACCGATTCATAAGGGTGTGTGTTGGTGGGGGACGGCGGCATGCATAGGTCTGTGACAACGAAATAATTGGACGACATACTAAGGTGGGACACCCAGTCTCGAGCTGTGCTCAGCGTTTGCTGTCTTTGTTCTGGGTTCAGATTCATTCATATACAGAACAACCAGACGGTGTGAGATGTTTACGTAAGTTCGTAAAAACTATATCAATACCCCCATGCAGCGACCTAAGGCTTACGGTTTCTTATGAACCTCTTCGAACCCTCTCCCCCCCCCCCCCACCAACCACCATTTCCTCCATGTCCCAGTTTCTCTCTCGACTCGCCCATGCTAGCAATGTCTGGTAAGAATACTAACTGATGGATTTTCGACATTCCCAAGTTATTTTTATTTAACGAATACAAGCTTCTATTTTTTATGTTGCCGCGCGTGTGAGAGAGAGAGAGAGAAAGGGAAGGACGGGTTGAGAGTGCACGCGTGCGGATACAATTAAAAAAAATAAAATTGCTATCCAACCCATTTGCTCCTCAATATGTCTCTCTTCTGTTATCTGTCTAGCTCTTTTATTTTAATCTTACCCTTTTGTCTTAGGCTGGGTGCTCACGATGCATTGCAGGCTTTTTCCACTTCTCATTTCGGTTTTTTAAAAGAAATTATGTACTGCTCTCTTTTCGTTCCATTCCGTTCTCTTCTATTTTTTCTCTTCTCTTCTGTCTTTCAGTCCACAATGTACTCTCCAAACCTCGCGTAACGTCGTCAGTGCAGTGAGGAAGAGGACAGCAAACCTTCTGACAGCTGTAGAAGCCTTCGGTGCATGTGGGCAACAAACATCCTCAGGCCATTTTGTGTGTTCCAGACGACAGACTGCCGGGGATTGTATAATGGTGGTGATTTCTCCTGGCGCTAATGTCATCGACCACGGCATACACAATGTGGATAGTCGGCCGAGAAACGTTATAAATGAGGATATCTAAATGACTGCGTTCTTAATTTTCTCTATGACTTCCTACGTCATTTCCAACTCCTTTGCTGTTGGGTTGAATGTTGCTAAATACAGGGCCTGTTCAACCTCATTCCATAGAAGGTGGACGTGTCTGTGTTTTCCCACTGAGTCTTCTTGAATTTATGTGTCAAGATGACATATTTCAAGGAGCTTGTTTCTTAGATTAGCTGCATACTCTGCTTTGACAAGGTCTGTTAGTGCTGACTGATGTAGAAGAATTACGAAAGAAAGAAAAAAGAAATAACCCAAGAAAAACAAGAAAGGCAATAAAAAAGACAAGTTAAAAAAAGAAGATATTGATAAGGAGAAAGTGAATGTAGAATGACAAGAAAAAATGCAGCGATAAAATAGTATGTTCTAGATGTGTGAGAGAGATGTGGCATGTTTTAGATGTGTGAGAGAGATGTGGCATGTTCTAGATGTGTGAGAGAGATGTGGCATGTTCTAGATGTGTGAGAGAGATGTGGCATGTTCTAGATGTGTGAGAGAGATGTGGCATGTTCTAGATGTGTGAGAGAAATGTGGCATTTGTAGATGTGTGAGATGTGTGTGGCGAAGGCTCCTGAGTGGAGTTTTCTTTCGACCAACGCAAGTTTCACACTTTATTTAAATCCTACACTTCAAGAAACTTGAGTTTAAAGAATAGTTCAGGATGACCTTTGCTAGAATTTGTGAAAGTGTGTTAAATGCCTTTTGGTTTGCGTTATGGCTGCCAACGGGCTACAGCCTTTCAAAACAAATCTCAAAGAACCTTTTGGATGGTGATTTCTTAAGTCTGGTTTAACGCGTTGTCAACCGTCTTGGAGTGACCTTGTGGCTGCGCGGACGCTGGTGTCTGCAGGGCTCTGTGATAGAAAGGTCACAATTTACGATGGCGATAAATCGCTAAATGTCACACGTTGAACCGACAAGCTGCGCAATGCGTGACGTGAGAGACTTTTCGTGTCGAAGACAAGGTGAATTTGTTGGTTGCTATCAGCATGGCAAAACCTAACTGTTCTGGCAGACCAAGTGAGGAAAAAAATCTATGGTGACGGATAAGGAAAAAAGAAAAGAAGACAAGAGAAAAAGAGGAAAAGAAATGACAAGAGAAAAAGAAAAAATGTTCAATCTGGAAAAGAGACAGACAGACAGACAGACAGACAGGCAGGCAGGCAGGCAGGCCACCCGGTACGCATCCACTGAATAGGCGAGAACGCACTCCATTCGCCCGGCTCAGTAGGCGATAGGGCATGCGGCCGTGCGGGCTGCTCGCTGTATCACTTACTGAATAGCAGGAAAGCAGGCAAGCACGCAGGCAGGAATTATCCCAAAATCTCACCCCTACCTCTCCCCTAACCCCCACCTTAGGTTAGGAGTAGCAGTAATATTTTAACTGTTTTAACCAGTCGCTGCTGTCTGGTTCTCTTGAGAATTAATATAGATATATGCAAATAACCATATTAATTAAAGTTAAATACACAGAAGACGAGGGACGTGTAGCTGTGTATGGTGTACAGCGAGCAGCCCGCACGGCCGCATGCCCTATCGCCTACTGAGCCGGGCGAATGGAGTGCGTTCTCGCCTATTCAGTGGATGCGTACCGGGTGGGCAGGCAGGCAGGCAGGCAGGCAGGCAGGCAGGCAGGCAGCGAAGGCTATTGATATATGGACGAAGGACAAAGAACAAAATCTGTGTTGTCATTGAAAATGAGACCTATTGTTTACTCGCCAAAGCTCGTGTAAGTGCAGTGGGTTGAATTTGACTTTCGTAACTGTTTGCGCGATAAATATTTAGAAGTGCGGACGAAGACAGCGAAGTTAAGAAGCAGTTTCCTATGAACTCTCAGAGGGAAGGTTCTAAGTAACTGTATCTAAATAAAAGGGTTTTAGCACACTGAAATGAAAAAAATGAACCTACTGAATGGAAAACACGCAAAAGGAAATGTTAGTGGTACGTGGGTCTATATGTAGGCTAACGAAACTGTATTCATTTTGAAAGTGAAAGGACTGTACTTTTGTATACATTTGGGGCACGCTGGAGAGGACAGACATATGTGGAGGGCCTTCCTTGCTGCCCAGCGCGCCACCGAGCGTAAAGAACAGTAAAAAGTAAGCATTCGTCACCCAAAGTACTTTCGTCTGGTGGGATCACAGAAAGTGCGAACAGTCCAAAACCAGGGCAGGATGACTGAATACTGGGCGACACGCAGCTGCCCCGCGCGTGTTGTGTGGTCCACTTCCCCTGGGGTTGGAGACAGCTTTGGTGCCATCATTAATATCTTTTGGTCAGAGGACTACAGGAGACGACTCTTTCTTCCTACCCCTCCACCCTGATCCCGCTACCTCTGAGCCGGAAGTCGATTTTCAGTGGGCTAGGAGAGGTGGGGACGTGCGACCTCGCATGACGCAGGAGATAGCGTGTGCGTACATTCATTCGCCTCTTTGGTCCGAGTCTAGAGAACTAGCGGATGAATGAGGCTGAGCGTTAATTATTCGGGCAACCGTGCGCGTGTCGGTCGGCTTGAGATAATGGGAGAAGTCGGCTTGCGATGTCGGTCTTAATGCCGCAGTGAAGTGCTGCCCGCACAGCGCCAGACGCTAGAGCAACATTGGGTAAGACATACTCGAGACTTCCACGTAGGGCCTGACTTTTAATTGTTTCCTTCTTCGGATGGTAATCTGATGGTCCTGTTTTTTTTTCTATCTGCAAAAGCTTGCAATTGTGTTTGTCTCGTTCAAAACTGTATAACCCGGCATTGTGCGAGGATATCTAATGTCACGTTCAACCCGTATATCAAGATGTTAGCGTCGAAAAACCTGGATATCATGTCCAATATATTTTTCGAGACTCTTAAGTTATAATACTAAAACATCATGTCATATATATGTGCAATACAGTGTTTATATATTTTCGTCTACTGGGAGAACTGTAGCTCCCAAATAAATATAAATTCCGCCGGGTTTAACAACGCTGGCTACTGGCCATTGGGTGAAATCTTTTTTAAACCCAGATCAAAAGAGTTGAATGTACATCTTCCCTCACCCTAACTCTACATCGGCCCAGTACATTCACAACTTCGGTCTCCAGATCCCCCCCTAACTTTCATTATATACTATAAAGTACAGTGTATATACATGTAAAATATTACAATATAGGGTTTCATAACTTCACGAGAATGATGACAGTTTAAAACTGAATTTCTGCCCCTCACACATTCTTTGTCTCGTCGCCCGTTAGAGTGTCTGCTCCAAGACCATCTGATTTCCAGACTTCAACAGTTCTTTACCATCCCTCTCGTGTTTAACATCAGCTGGAAACACACAGCTGCACCTAAGGCCTTTTCCCCCTGAAACCGTTTTTCCTCAGAGCAAGATCTGGCTGGAAGTCTTGGAAACAAACTTTCCATCCATCAAGAACACAGAAGTGGAGCAGCAGGAGCGATTCTGACCACTGTTTGCTCTCTCTTCGCTTAGCTTTAACACTTACGGGTCTGGGACTACATTGTAGACCGTAGACACCTCGCCCGTCCTTTGCATTTTCTGCTTGCAGTGTTACGTCCAGTGTTACGAGGCATCTGCTTGCACCGAGTTAAATGCTAGTCGTGTATTAAGTGGAGCGTCTGAGAGGCAGACAGAGAAAACAGCTTTGACCGGTGAGTTTGAACTCAAGTGATTTTTTTCCCTGCTCGCCAGATGGGTTTGCTCGATGAATTTTGCTGGGCTCTGTCTTGACGCTGGCCAGTTCCTTCTGACTGTCCGTAGCCCGGCTAACGCAAACTACAGCGTCGACAGTTAATGAGGCACTCGAAAAGAAAAGCAAATACTTTGCTTTTGTCGGCGAGCAGGCGACGAAACCTATTCATTCGCGCATCAATGAAAGGAAATCATGACGGTCACCGAGGTTCACATCGGATTCCATCCACTAGAAAATTTGTTTTTATCCAAAAACATCATGTATGAAAACAATCATGAACCAGTCTGAATAAAAGTCACTTTGATTACATTTGATTTCGTTTTATTTTATCCAAAAACCTTATGTGTGAAAACAGTCGTGAACCAGTCTGAATAAGTCACTTTTATTAAATTTTATTTGATTTCATTTCATTCTATTTTATTTTATCAAAAAACTTCATGTATGAAACAGTAATGAACCAGTCTGATTAAAAGTCACTTTTATCACCTTTTTTCATAAAAAATAAAGCAAAAGAATACCTAGTATTTTTGTCTACACCACTGAATGTTTTGTCCTTTTCCCATTTTCTCATAATAGGTCATAATTATATATATATAGGGCTGGTAAAATGCTGGAGCGTTGAAATCAGGTCATTAGAAATCTTGCCGAGTCATTACAATCATAATTCAGAAGTCTGCTGAAGTCATACAAAAAAAACCAACAACAAACAAACAAAAAACTACCTGGGGCAGGGGAAACTTCAGCGGGGTAGGGAACTTAAAGTTACTAGCCCCATATGCTAGTGACATTTTTCGAACAACCCGATCTCTGTACACACAAAATAACCTAACGATTGTAGCTGCAAACATTCACAAGAATGTTTCGTTTTGCAGCATGAACTAATGAAGATATTTTAATGTTGATGCAGCCAAGATCTACCAAATAAGTCTGCTTATTACGTATCTTTCCTGGCGTATTCATTAACTGGAGAAAGAGATTATTTTATAAACTGCTTGTTTATTTTACTTTGCTGTGTCCACGCTTCTCTCGCTGAAAAGCTTTGGCTGTCCAGCGTAAGAACCAGTTCCGTGTTGTACATCAGGGCAAACTATAACCCTGGTCAAACGTCGAAATTTTACTGCAATTTTCTCTGGGTGATGTGGCAGGAATGTCTTAATGTCCTGGGGCTGTCGAGAGGTCTCTGGAAAAGTGTAAATGCGAGGGTTTACGGGAGACTAGGAGACGAAGGCCGCGACAGATGTGGACATCTTAACACCTTCTGTTCAGAAATACGGCTGGCCCCATTCACGGCGTCCACATAACTCAGCGTCAGTGTCGTCAGCGGTCCGGAGGGTTAGACTCCAGATGTTGTTAAGCAGGGCATAAGCCCTAAAGTCTTGGTTAGCCTGACCCATGCATTCTAGCGAAACGTACAGCGAAGTCAGACAAGCTATATATATTCACGCCCTCACGCCCGTACGCGCACACAAAAAAGCTTGTATGGCCGCCTTCACAACCGCCCCCCTCACACCCCCCTCTCATGTGTGCGCCTGATATACAGAAAGCTAGACAAACTCGTGAGGATCTGCTCTGCATACCACGGAAAAGATTGCTGGTCACAAAAAGGAGGCAAACGATGACGTTTCGAGAAATAAACATTTGTATGTGTGGGTGCAAGCGTGTCAGGACCTGTAATGTGTTATGTTTCTCCCACACTGGACATTGCTGCCTATGAATCGAAGATATTCTTTGTGAGCAGTCTAACTATATGCTCTATTTTAATAGGCGATTTCATAGGGATCGAACACATATATAAGCGAGTATACGATTCCCGTAAAGTTATTCCCGACGGCATAAAACGGCCATAAAGTTCCTCTGTAGTCTCTATGTATGTATCAAAAGATCTAGAAAAAAACTAACACCGATAAAGCCATAATTTCAACACAGTATAAAAATAAAACTTAAGAATAAAACTATTCCTACCATAAAAATCCGTCTGGTGAATTCTGTGCAAAAAGCTAAACCCACATCTCTTTTCCCTGACCCTCTTCCCCCCAACTCCCTTTCGCTAGTCCCGATAACACACACCTTTCTATTGGCTGAAGTACTCCACGCCACTGATTGGCTTAACACGCTCTCTTCCTAGGCTGTCTCTTTCCCACATTCTCTGCCTTTACATCGACCTTGCATGATCAGCGTCCTTGTCAATTTAGTGATTTTTGTTTGTTGTTATCTGTTTGTATCTGTTTGTGCCGTCCTGAAGAAGGGGCCATGCCCTGAAACGTCTACTTGTTGTCTAACTCTCGCTTGGCTGTTCTTTTTGTTCTACCTTCAATACACGAAGCTGCAGTCACCTGGGTTTTTTCTTTCTTTAAAAGCTGCAGTGAAAAGAGTATCTGGAATAAACACACATGATGGCGGACGCTCATTGACTTACCACTGTGTTGATGTGGTCAGGAAACATCCTTTGTTTTTGCCTGTAATATCGTCTCGTTTGTGGTGTAAGGGAAGTTACTTTAAAGGAAAATGGTTCATGTAGCTGAAAATACGAGCTGCTTCCCTTTCCATTGAACTGATTTCTGTTCATCCCTTTTATTAGTCTAACAAAACCCTCATCAAAGCGCCGGCAACCATTGAAATTTCTTCTGGAGATCAGTCCCCCAAAGCGATGGGAAAGATGAGTTGGTATTTATTTACTTCATGACTTGGAACTGCGTCTGTCCATGCTAGAAATAAAAAGGTCAGAAATATGTGCACCTATACGACACTTTATGTGTCATATGACTATTGACTGCCACTATTACCAACACAGCACACCCAGCAAATTTGTTAAAATAGGTTCTAATAGGCTTTCTTGACAGCATGAACTTGGTTCCAGGTTCCCCGTTGTAATTCTATGAATACTCCATGCTCATCAAAGTAGTCTGCGCATTTCTCAAATAAAAGAAGCCTGCTAGGCGTTTCTTGACAGCGTACAATCACTCGAATATTTGTCAAACATCACTTAAAAGGTTCAGCCCAGTTGGCTGCGTCAGCAAGGAGTCAAAAAATCTTCAGCAGTACATTTGTCTTGTTAAAGACCTTCTTGTTAACGACGTTTTTCCGCCAAACAATGACGTAAGTGATCCCAGCTAAGAAAGGCCTATAATAAACAGTTCTTCACTGAAATGCACGAGACAAAAGAGTTTAAAAAATGAAAAACACATGTACACATTTGGAACATGTCACACCAGCCTTTCTCTTGGAACAAACACTACTGCATAGCTTTTACTGGTGCTGCGAAGCAACGCCTATCGTGAATTTATTCATCGCGACACCTCATTGTCTCAGCCTTGCACCGTTACATAGACAGCTACACTAGTCAAAGCAGCAGAACCCACTCCCAAGATCTGCGGACAGACAGAGACTTAGCTATGGGGGTAGGACTAAACAGGGAAGTGTAGCAGAGTGAGTGGCCAAAGGGGCCTGTTATCTTTCGAGTTCTCCGCTAACGCGTACGTGCTTGGAAAGGAACGCAAAGGAACTATTGAGGGAATAGTTCGCACTGAGAAGGCGCGCAAGCGAAAAAAAGTATAGAGAATCTCGCTTGCCAAACATAGCACCCCGACCGAGGTCTGTCCGGAACTGCTTCGAAGCCAGGTGGCCAAGAAAAACACATTCGGTCACTGTGAAAACACTTAGAGCCCCGCGGACATGGGAGGGAAGGTGACTATTCAGTGTTATTGGATTTTCCTGTTTGTCTTCAAGAGAATTGCCCCCGCCATGTCGTACCTGATGTTTACGCAAGCGCTTGGTACTTACTGGCCCGAAGGCCGGCTGGAATATAGGGCAGAAACGATTGGTGTTCTAAGTCTGTAAGCACCTTGTGATTCTGCCATACGACTGAAACATTATGTGGAAATAAATAAATACATAAATAGCACCAACCAATCAAGCAAAATCCAGCCATACAACCAGCAAACCAGCCAGTCAGAAAAATTGAATGGACGGACAGACAGACTTATTTTTATACTGTTATGTTAATATTGTACTATTTTAGTGTTGTAGGAATCTTTTTTAACGACGTGAAAACTATACATTAAGGGAAGACGTTGAAGAAGATTCAGAATTACATGAGTTTTTTGTTACGATACAAAGTAAGTAAGCAAGTAAGTGAGTGTGTGTGTGTGTGAGATTGTCGCTCGCACTCGCGATTGCATGTATGTACGTGCATGTATGAGTGCAGCTGCTTGAAATCTTGTGTGATGATGGCTTTAACTGTAGTATGAATTTAAATGATACTAGGGAAAGGACTGTTAAGATTTTTTAACTTCTGGTTTCGTTTATGGGTTGACGTATATAAGGATTCTCAAAGATTGCGAAAGGAAAAAAACAGTGGTGATTGGGTAGGACGATGCACAGGGACAAGGAGCGAGTGACAAAGGTTTGCCCATGGGACGACAGAGGTAGGAGTAAATATAGATAAGGGGATCGTAATACAAGCAACCCCCTCCCCCCGCAAAAAACCCATATGTTCTCTGGCAACCCTACTTTTTCCCTTTGCCCGTGGAGCAACTCGATTCCAGGCTACGCGCCGTTGTTTGTATCATTCATCTAGAATCGTGACCTTTCAGTTCCGTGTTCTGCGCACGCACTGAGTAAATACCACTTAGTTGAAATCGATACTAGGGACAGCGGATGTGCAGGACAGAAAAATGAAAGCACGGTGATGTGGGAGAGCCATGATTAAACCGATAGTTTGAAAGGTTTTGTGCTCTGTGCGTCCAGGTATGGATTAAATTGATTTTAATTATATCTGGCAGTATTGAAGCTTGTTGATGACCAAAAACGTACATGGGTCTGGCTGCCGCCATGAGGTGGAAGACTGATTTCTTCATCGGGATGTGGGAATTTGGAGGCCATCAGTTTCCATCCGAAGAAAGATTTATATTCATATTTTATGACTTCGGAAATAGCCGACAGAGATTTATTTCTGGTCTTTTGGCTCCTTCAGCTTCTACTTTCGTTTAGAAGATAATGATTTCGGCAATGGGAAATTTAAAAGAAAAATACATTCTTTTCGATGCAGTCATTGTTTCTCCGTGAATTTTCATTGTGTGCACTTTTATATTATACATAAGCAAAGATGGACGAGAACAAAGTCAACGTTTCGAGCCACTGCCCCTTCCTCACGACGATACAAACTGATAACAAATAAAACGAGTTACTTAACTGAGAGAGAGAGAGAGGATTGTCTTCACGTTCATCGGCCTTTGACGACCATCGTCTCTCTCTCTCTCTCTCTCTCTCTCTCTCTCTCTCTCTCTCATCAGTCAAGTAACTGGTTTGTTCTCGTCTGTTTTTGCTTTGTTAAGTTTTCTTGGTTTTTCACTTTATTTACTCCAAGCATAAGTCACGTGTTTCTGTTCACCTATATATACATATAGACATAAAAACTTATTTGTGGAAGAAATTTGCTTGTCTGGAATACATATTATTTTTTCTGTTTTCTTCAGGTTCTGCCATGATAATATATATATATAATATAATATGTATGGATGTGTATTTTCCTCATGATGAGTTTTGGATTGGGTATGCGAATTTTCGTCAGTTACCATCCGTTGATCGATTCGTTCATACTAAATCTTTCCCACTGCATGCAATTGTCGCGCCTGCTACATGCAACAGCAGCCTCTGTCACCTTGTCGTAGGCTAAAGTCACAACACCAGAACGATTTCGATTACCTTCAGTAACCAAGTGGGGTGGGGGAGGACGGGTACCATGGGACGTATGATGGACGTGAATGGCTATTCCAGAACTATAGATCAACATTAACAGGAAACCAACTGCGAGCCAGTGAAAGCGCTGGGACAAAGTCAAAAGCAAGAGGCAAAAGAGATGATGATGCTGATGAAACGACGAGAAATAGATGTGTGAATCCAAAATCCCCGCATCAACCCCCCCAAACGTTTCATTCCCCTTCTTAGGCCTACCTATATACATGTTTACCTTCACCCCATACATGTTTCCCCACAGGAGACAGCTCTTGGCAACAGTTCCAGTAACTGGAATAGAAAACCAAAATGCATTCTAGTTTCTCCGCCTTGTTATACGCAGGGATTATTTTATCATCCTCGTATGAAACCGATTGAATATAAATGAATTCCCTCTATCTGCGTAATGGATGCTCCTATTTCGCGATTGGCCAAGGAGTTAAAGTCTTGCTCGCGTGTCAAAGATTCGTTTACTCTCCCCTGACTGAGTCTATTTTCTGCAGATGTTACACGGTTCGAAAAAATCGAATATAAACAGTGCTGGCCTATATAAGCTGGCCTTTCATATACCTGTCAAGTATTTCTCGTATACAAAATATCAATTTCTAGTAATTTCAAATTCAGGTTCGCCATAACATTTCACCATAGCGTGCGCAGGAAAACCTCGGGCGCATCTGCCGCCCACCCACTGTCTCCAGAAAAAATGAATTAACGAGGAAAAGAAGGGAGGAAAGAAGAAAGAAAAGAAAAAATACGATAAAGATAACAAGAAAGGATACAACAAAAATAAATTGAAAGGGCTCTCAACCGATGGGTGCAGAACAGTGCCTGTGGATTCTTTTAGGTATTCAGCCGTGAACAATTAAGAACAACAAATAAGAAAACACTCATATTTTGAATCTTCAAGGCCGCAACAAATCCCATCTCAGATTGTTCATGTGGTTATGAATATACGAAAATGCGTATACACAGTTATACAGATTCTATGCACACACTCGTGTATGTACAAATTTGTTGTTGTGCAGTATAAGCACACTTGCGTTAACAACTGGATGGCCTCTTTCTTTTTACTATCTCAGCCTTCATCGGATTTTTTTCCTCCCAGTTTTCTTCCTCGCCACGTGTCGATATATATTCTGCTGCTTGCATACAATACAAAAAGACCTCAATGGACATACGTTGAGATAAATGACACAAAGACGCGTGGCATAGAATCGAACTGCTTGACAGATGAGAGAAAAAGTCTATGATGCTTATCCTATGAGTTTTTTCCCGGTAAGCTAGTCAAAGCTGTCTAATGCTCATTTGAACTCATTGTTTCTCTTTCCCTTCATGGTTTATTGGAGTGAAGCAACACAGAGCGTGCACAAAATTTATTAGTCCGCTATCTCCTGTCATTTTGGAGCGTAAGTTTCGGTTGGCTCCTTTAAAAAAAGAAAACTATGCAGGGTTTTTTTCCCCTGTGAGGGCCTATTGCAAGAAAGTTCCAAACGTGTTTAAGACGCATTTTGCACTTGTATAGAGTGGCCTCCCTTGCTATCTCCATACATGACATTGCACACAAGACACCTAGAAATACCTTATCTTTATGTATCCCATTAACTACATTAGCACAATAGAATCCCTCCAATTAACTATATTAACTGAATACATCATGCTGCATTAGCTATATTGAGTTAGCGTATCATGCTATATTAACTTCGTTAAGAGGACCTTGTCAGCTACAAGGCGTATTAACGATAAAAGGGCAGTTTAATCGCAAAAAACTTGACAATTTGCTGGTGGGGATTTTTAAAAATCCTGGCTGGTGTGTGTGTATGTGCATGCGCGCGTGCGTTCGTGCGTTTGTGCTTGCGTGCGTGCGTATGTGTGTGTGTGTGAACGGTGAATAGCGCTTGTTTTAATAATACAAATGCCGCGCGCATGGGCTCGTGCAGAGACGCATGCGTGCACCCAAACATAGTCGTGCACTCACTCAAGCTCGTGGGTCCTCACCATAAGCATGAATAGTTAACAGGTAGAGCCTCAAGACCCTTAAGCAAAAGCAGGAAGGCGCATGTGTGCACTCACTCACTCACTCACTCACTCACTCACTCACTCACTCACTCACTCACTCACTCACTCACTCACTCACTCACTCACTCACTCACGCACGCACGCACGCACGCACGCACGCACGCACGCACGCACGCACGCACGCACGCACGCACGCACGCACGCACGCTTTATGACTTCTGCCCGAAATCCTGTGCAGAGACCTACATAATGAAACATTGTGAAAAACGAAAGCCAATTTCTAGCTGTGGAGGTCAGACAGTAACGTTGTTAACTGTGTATGCACTACTCGTGGTGAAGCATGCGAACTCACTCATACTAGTGATCCGTCGGTCGATCGATCCGTCCATCCATCAACAGTTCCTCGAAGTAATTTCACTACTCATAATAAGTCCGCCTGGAAGATAATCATCTCAACAGTCTTCCTCAACTGTTCTTCTCGAAAAGCGCGGCAGTGAACAAATACAAAGATGACAGCGAACAAATAAGAGGATGACAGCGGACAGACCACTCACCACCCACCCTCACCCCGTCTTACCCAACCACCGGCTGACGCTGTCATCGGCCAAGGGGTAGACAATTTTGACGCGAGACAAGATAAGTTATCGAAATAGCTCCAGCAGATATTTCTCTTCCTGTCAGTCGCACTCAGTAATCACGAGCCCTGGTGAAATTTGCGGCGAGATTTCAAGACAGGCTGGATCACAGAAGGTTGACTGTAACAAGAGGTGACAAGGGAGGGTTCGCTGTAACACGATGTGACAAGGTCATCGGCCATTTCATCACGTGATGCAGAAATAGTAAGTAGTTCGCGCCTTATTGATGTGGCGCTGGGCCTGCCTATTAGCACTTCATTTTGCTTTTAGCAAAGCTGTTTTACATACTCAATCTCTCTATGTCGCTGTCCGACTCAGATCGTACATAGATGTATGTACACACATATTAGTTCTGACAGCTTGGGAGCTTCCTCGTGAAATGAAATGGAATGCTCAATCTAAAATTGGAATATTCAACTAAGCGGTACTTTTTTTCTTGTGGGGGGAGGGGGGTTTAGCGCTGAGGAACTATCTTTATGGGCGAAATCAAAGCAACATCATTTACTGCTGACAGTTTTCCATCCGAGATTCACTCACATTCGTTTTTAGGTACATGTTATAGACCCTTTTTCTAGTTTAGGGGAGATAAACCCTCCTCCTTCCAGCAAAACAAGGAAAGAAAGAAAAAGAAAAAGAACAGCAATAACAACAGAAAGAACATCATATATTTTACTCTTCTCACTGGATTTCAGCACTCCAGAACTCCGCGTAATAAGAATGCAGATGTGTCAGGAAACGAAGTTAGTGCCAAGGATTATGCAAAACATTAGCTATTTCTTTCCCCACGTCTGTTTTTGTGCAGGGGAGTGGGTCGGGGAGAAGACTTAGAGAGAGAGAGAGAGAGAAACGAAACGAAACGAAATTTTATACCAATGAGGCCAAGGCCCCTTTAGGGATGGGTAAGTTTGTACAGCGTGAATAAGTAAAGTGACTAGATAAATAAAGTTCTGTACACAAACCAATATATCCGCATGGGAAACATTTTTTTAAATGCGCTTATATGCTCCGAAAGCTTCTGAGCTTTGTAAAGAAACACTGCTAAATTACAAGCGACAGTTTCGTTACTAGCAGATAGCAAAAGAGCAAGCTTAACTTGGATGGGAATCTGGTGAATTTATTAGGAATAAATATCTTTTCTCAGAGATTCTAGAATTCGGAAAATACAAAACAAAATGCATCTCGTCTTCGATCCCTGTATGACACAAGCGACAAACATTCACAGCACCACTGGCCACATATCTGTTTTTGTGGTCTAATTTGCATAAACATTTAAAAGTTTAAATTGTATCAATGCACTCATAACATATCTATTCATATTCACGTGCAGATATGCTGCTGATTCAATTGTTGTTTTAAATGCACAGCAAACGACGAAAGCCTGTCACTTGCTTGCACGTGTTCGCCCCAGCTTTGCCAGTGGATATCAATCATTCTTTGATTGAAACAAGACAGAAATGCTTCAATACATCCGGCGCCTTGATTTAACTAGACAAAATAAAAACCGTCCTCGCAGAAACATTTTCTGACATGGGTTGCCCAGGTAGTTTTGTCTTTACAGTCCAACATAATTAGCATTTTGTAAGCTTCATAGGGCAATTGATGGTCCTCCATTCTAGTGAGCTTCAACCAGTACCCAAGGCAACGTATATACGAGTTCAGGCAAATAGGACAGCGTCCAGATTCGAGCAGACTCGAACCTGGGCGCGAAAACTTTCGGACGCACACAGTGTAGGCAAACAGTTCTCCCCATTTACTTCTCATCCTTCTTTCTGTCTTCTTTTCCTCATGAACGCGCCGCATGAGAGAGAGAGAAAGAAAAAAAGCACAGAAAGCTCGCGCTCTGACAGAACGTACAGATGAAGAGAGAGCGAGAGAGAAAGACAGAAGAGATTCATTCACACACTTCACCTCTTAAAGGAATTTTATTTGTTTTTTCTTTTTGTTGTTGTTGTAAAAGCAGTCAAGCGCAGTGAGAGAAATTTCAGCTCTCTTTTATCAAAATTCGGAGGCGGGGAATGTAAAGAAATCGGTTCAGATGTTAGGACATGCAACCCCCGCAAGACGAAGCAGCAGTCGAGGACATATCGATCGCTGAGGAATCTCCATATTGAGAAGCCCTCCTCCTTGGCTGGTCTGTCACGGACAGCATCCATCACGGGGAGGCAAGTTCCTCCCCGACTCCTACGTGGAGAGGAAAGTGACAGCTGTGACGGTTTTACATAGATACCAGGATCGCAAACAAGACTAGACAATGACGTCAGAGGACTTACATGCGATTGCAGCTGACGTTTCTGCCATCACTCGCCAGGACCTGGCGCTTAAAAAAAAAGCTTTCGCCTCTTCATGGATTTCAGCTACGGCCAAACGTGTAGGCGAGTGACGGCTGAATTTCACCGCAAATATTTATCCTCGCCCTCTTGTGCTTACGTCCAATTAATCGTCCCATCAAGTCACAGCATCTAGAGATCTAATCGCAGACGCTGCTTGCATTCAAAGAAAGAATCAAAATGATTTTTTTTTAAGTTAAAAAAAATCCGGAAACTCTGGGCAAGGTCACCGTGATGGGAATCAGCGTGATAATGATTTTTTAGACGAGCAGGTAAGCGTTGGTATAGTTCTACAGTTCCTCGTAGGTCGGGGCGCCCTGTGAGTTTCAACCTCAAAAGAATATAAATAAATGAAGTTAATGCGGCGAGAAGTTGTTCTTGTCAAAGGCACGCATTAACTAGGTTCAAACTAGCTATGCCGTTTCCCGCGAAGGCAGGAACCCATCCATCAGTGAGTTAGCCGGTCGCACACGGTTTGACTGAGCCGAACATTAAACCAAAAAACTGGCTTAAAATAGTTTTTAATGTCATCAAAACGGGATCATTTCCTCGGTGCACTCGGTTTAATTTAGTTTTTAGTTTTATCAAAACGGGATCATTTCCTCCGTGCACATTACTTCATTGCTCGCAGAGGAAAATCATTTGATGGAGATTTTGTCAACTCTTTGTTGTAGAAAGTTAGAATGTTTGTTTATTTGAATCTTCCGTGCATCAGTTACAACACAACCTCTAGGGGCCGCTCCCGACCTTAGTTTGACAAAAGAAGCATGCATCGTGTGGAAAATCCAAGTGTTCATATTTGCCAGATATTTAATATGTGATAGTAACCGCATAGCAGACGTATGGAAATAAAGGAGGACAAAGGCATGCAAAAGACCTTTTAATTATTATACCAATCCGACTAAAGCAAAAACTTCTATCATTTCAGTGTTTTCGAGCTTTGTACGTAGTCTTAATGTACTTTAAAATATTGAAGCTGGAAATCACATGCTTGCTAGGGCTCGACCCGTTTTGTACCACAAACAGCAACAGGCTGCGCTAAATGCGCGGCCCCTGCCTGCGTTGAACAGCACCCCCCTTTGCCATGCAGATTTAATCGCGATTGATAGCCAGGGCTGGAAGCCAGCCCCAAGTGAAAGAAGAAGGTGGGTAAAAAGATTATGCAAATTTCGCGGCTGCTGACTTCCGTAGCAGTTGGATTACCCGGCTGGAAGCCGAGGAGGGTGGGGTATAATAGAAGTAAGGAAAGAAGTCATTTTAACAGCATGGCGGACGTTAAACTCGTTCCTGTCTCTTATTCGCACATCGTTGTCGCATCGTGAAGCCGGATGCTTTCACGTGGTCAAGCAGTGATGGACGATAGTCGTCAGGAGGGCGGCCCTAGCCTGCAAAGTGTTAATCCAGATAAAATCACTTTGTGTAATAGCTATCCAGACTATTAAACGAAATCTGCTGACACATTTACACGAAACAAAACTTGATACGATTTGCTGAACTAAATTAGGGAATAAATGTGAGCATTTAAAACATTCTAAGGCTTTAACGAGTCACCTTAAAATCGATTTCTTCTAGAAAGGATCTGTTCCACCACCGCTTCCAAAAGTAGGTTCATTTCTTGTCACATGAATGTCTCAGTTTTCTAAGTTAGGGTACCAGGTCTCCGTTTACAGACTAAAGTACGTCTATAAAGTTTCTCTTTAACGATACAAGCACTGATTTTGGCACGAAAGTTTTTAATGAAGCTTTTTCAATGCGGTCTAGTATTTATCTGACCAGCTGTCCTCCTGTTGCTTCTTTGACAAATAAACTCAGAAAGGTCATTATATAGGCCCTAAATATATTTATATCGTGGACCTTCTACCGTAATCTTACTTAACTGCGAACTGCGTAAAAGAGAAAGTTAAATATCGCTGCTATTTCCTGTC
This sequence comes from Lanistes nyassanus, assembly GCA_004794575.1. NCBI lineage: Eukaryota > Metazoa > Mollusca > Gastropoda > Architaenioglossa > Ampullariidae > Lanistes > Lanistes nyassanus. The sequence goes on from SMGT01007231.1 coordinate 256,866, forward strand.
CCTACTAAAGACTTCTTATTCCGTGAACATTGAGGCAAATGACTACTTTCATACCTTGCATGGATAAAGAGGCCACTTTGAAAATAATTGGATTTAAAAGGGTTAAAAATAGTCGATGGATTTAGTTTCGAGATGGAAGTATCCATTTCTGTGGCGACTCTTTCTTCTTCCTCCATCGCTTAACCTTTCTATTCCATCATATACTATACCATCATATACTATACTATCTTTCTATACTATCATATACTATACTATCATATACTATACTATCATATACTATACTATCTTTCCAGACTATCATCCTATACTATACTATCATTCTATACAATCATATACTACACTGTCATTCTATACTATACTATCATTCTATACTATACTGTCATATGGTATACTATCTTTCTATACTATCCTCCTACACTATACTATCATATACTACACTGTCATTCTATACTATACTATCATTCCATACTATACTATACTATACTATACTATACTATAGTATCATTCTATACTATACTATCATATGGTATACTATCTTTCTATACTATCATATCCTATACTATCTTTCTATACTATACTATCATATCCTATACTATACTATCATATGGTATACTATCTTTCTATACTATCATATCCTGTACTACCATTCTATACTATACTACCAAATGGTATACTATCTTTCTATACTATCATATCCTGTACTATCTTTCTATACTATACTATCATATCCTATACTATACTATCATATGGTATACGATCTTTCTATACTATCATATCCCATATTATCATTCTATACTATGCTATCATATGGTATAGTATCTTTCTATACTATCATATCCTATACTATCATTCTATACTATACTATCATTCTATACTATACTATAATATGGTATACTATCTTTCTATACTATCATATCCTATACTATCATTCTATACTATACTATCATATGGTATACTATCTTTCTATACTATCATATCCTATACTATCATTCTATACTATACTATCATATGGTATACTATCTTTCTATACTATCATATCCTATACTATCATTCTATACTATACTATCATTATCATTTCTATACTAAATGTGTCTCTCTTTCACGATCAACGTTATGAAAACAGTTTTAAGCTGACTTTTGAACAACCAAAGTTTACCCCAATGGCATCTGCAGTTCTGGATTGAAGTTTTCCGCGAGATTACCTTTAAAACGGGGGCAGAGCTCGGAGGAGGTTACCAGGCATGGCTGGGGCACGTTTTTACAGGGTCTACGCACTTTAGACCGAAAACTCCGTTGGTCTAATAATCTGTGACAACGGGGACCAGGCCCCAGTGTATCGTCATCTTAGGTCTGGAGAGGGAATGAGGTCGTTATCGCCGCCAACTTGCCTTCCACGTGAGACCACAAACTTTCAGATTTTATTTATGTGGTTGTGAGAAAGGGGAAAGTGAATGGGGACGCAATAAACTTTGATGTTGGAATCACTTGAAGCTGGCGCTAGACCAAGAGGTAGATCTTAGAGACAGCAACTTTCTTTTCCGGTCGCAGTGAACCTACAAGTTATGTTCAGCGGAACATTGGGGGTAGTGGGGGGGGGGAACCAGGCAAGAGGAGGGACATAGTAATACGGGTCTCGGAGTAAGGCTTCCTTAGATGACAACTGGTGTTTCTGTGCCACATTTAAAGGTTGACGTACAATACACGCGATGAACGGACATTTCGATGAACGGAAAAACAGTTGCGAACACCCGTGAAACAGAATCCCATCCCTGAAATTAACGTCCAGCCTCTGAGGAGTTTTAAACCCGTCAGATCTAGAAGCTTTTCCTACCAATGACGGAAAAACATCATCAGGTACGAGCACCGTGCAGTAAACAAGCTTTCCTCGCTCTGTTCTTAACTGGGGGATCCTTCAAGGGACACACTTTTGACGTTTCTCTCTCTCTCTCTGCGTTTGATTTTCGGCAAGAGGTAGATCTCGTGCTGCACCCAGTCAAGCGAAAGGATTGTTAAGAAGGAGAGGGTTTCCCCAACGCCTCGCGCGATCTTTCTTGGACCATGAAAGTTCACCCACTCTGGTTCCATTTTCGTATGGTCGTGACAAGGAAAACACACGACGAAAGCCCGTATGAAAGACCATGCGCCCTTGGCGGGATCACACCTTATATAGAATGTACGACTGAGACCGCAAAAGTTTGTCTTTAGAAGGATCATTCAGTTAAGATCAGCCTTAGGGCGCCACAAGGGATTCTCTGCAAATGCAAATATTCACGAGCAATACGAAACTGCCCTGTGCTGTCCTTTGCAGGGCTTTAGTTGCCGCCAAGCTGCTAAAAAGTCGTTTGGTCTACGTATTCGAGGAATGACTGGTGCATTACACTTCTCGTGCAAGTCTTTTCCTGTTTCGTTTTGTGTCCTCTTTTAGTTGCTTTCGGTCTGATATTTCTGACATTCGCATTCAAAATCTGCTTTCCTTTTCATAAAGGTCAAAAGGTTTAAGGATCTGCCAAGTTCCTTTCTTTCGGCCCTCTCTTTGCTACGTGTTTGGGTATGGTAAGCTCCCTTGGGCACACACGTCTGCATACGGCTATGTTTGAGCGCTGCCAGTACCTTTTTGGAGCTATCTAAAGGTCTGAAACTTAAAAAAGGGGCAAAACTAAAAAGGTCAAAACTTTGTAGTGTGCGAGCGAAAAAAAAAGGTTTGAGATATGTAATAAGATGGAGTTGTCAACTCTCCGAATTTGCTGAGTTGTGGTTACAAGCAAGTTAGAGCTGACGCATGTTTATTATGAGCTTTCGGTTTATGTACGAGTGAGTGAGTAACGTCCAGTCGTAAACAAGGTACATATCAGGACGGTGTTGCTTAGACAAAGTTTACGTACTGCCACACGTGGGACTGCTGGTTGAAAACGGGCCTCGGTCCCACCCAGTCACATTATACTGACACCGGGCCAACCAGTTCTAGTACTGTTCCCTGTAGTGCCAGGCGTCTGGCAGGGCAGCTACTAGATTGTCAATTTGTAAGTCTTAGGTATGACTCGGCCGAGATGCGAACCACCGACCTCCCGCCTCTGAAGCGGACGCCTTAACCACTAGACCACTGAAGGGATCTGTAGATTAAGAGGGAAGAATGAAAATCAGCGAGAGAGAGAGAGAGAGAGAGAGAGAAAAGAGAGATCGACCTCGAAACTTTATTGAAAAACCTCACAGGTTTGTTTCAAAGGGGGAGTACACAGCAAACATCCAGTTATCAAGTACAAGAGTATGTACATAATGATATACATGTAAGCCATACATCTGCCATTATAACAGTGATCACTACGGTAGAGAGAGAGGGGGGTAGAGGGAGTTGTAGATTGGGAGGGAAGAATGAGAATCAGCGAGAGAGAAAGAGAGAAAGCGAGAGAGGGGGATAAAACTAATCACACAGCTGACCTTGTTTTCCGTTGAGGTCAGAGTGGATTCATTTCTCCCACAATCTCTCGGGGTGTGCAAGCAATACGAGTAGATTCCTCGTTTTTCTTTTCTAACCTAGAAGACAGCTAGTAATGGCAACGACCTGAGTTGAAAGATAGGATTAAGAACACTCTGGACGGAGTTGGACAAAAGCCGGGAGCAGCTTCACGCCCCTTGCCCCACTTCCTCCAACAAAACAGGTGCTCATGCTGCAGAGGTACCTACCATCAGAAAGCAAGCATCAAAGCAGTAGTGACATATTTCTCTGCTGAACTATGCTGAGCCCCTATTGTTCACCATAGCAACCAAGACGATTGTAAGAGAATTTTGACTGGCCTGCAATCGCTCGCCTGGGAGAAAGGTTTTGAAGGCTGGCTTGGTGGGGAGGAAATATGAATGCATAAAATTAGCCCCGAATTCGACTTTAGTTGAAGCCCTTTGTACATAACCTATATCAGGATGAGTTGCACACCACTATCTGCGCATGCGTAGGACGCGTGGAGTGATTGCGCAGGGCGTCCATCGCTTCCGCCCTTTTGTCTCCAGGCGTATCTGTCTTTGGTTGTGAGATGACCGATGGAAGGACGCATCAATAAATGTCGTCTGGATCCTATCTTGGGTCGTTGTCTTTCGCCTCTCGCTGACTGTCCCCAGAAACACGCAGTCTCTCCCAAACACTCGACCTGATATATACTCCTCAAAACGACTGTGTGACCACCAGGCACGTCACGGACGTGTGTGATTTTCAAGAACACAGCATCGGATCCCGTACCCTTGGTAGCATTTTGTTTCATGCTTTTATGCGCGTTCATGCACACCACAGGAAGCAGCTAAAGATCTGCACCCAAGACCCCATATAATGTGTATAAATCTAACTCGTGCAGGTGACAAAGCAAAACCGGACCTCTGAAAATCTCCCATGCAGGTGCAAACCATGTGTAATGTGAACACAAATCATCACTCACTGTTGAAGGACTGGTGGCTATTTATGTGCGCGGTGGAAAGTTTACGATCATTAATCTAAGACGAGGCCTCAGTGATGGTGGTCACGGCAGGGCGATTAGCCGCAGAAAGGCATAGGAGTCTGGGAAGTTAGTCGCTGAGTATCCCAGTCAGTCACGTGACATTGCGACACCGCTACAGCCAGGCAGGAAGTGACAGCGAGCTCAGACGACCGGGACGCCCACCATTGACGTCCAGACAGGATGACAGCTTTGTCGTCTGTCGGCTTTACGGGACAGAACAGCCTCCGCCAGCACACTTGGCGGGGCACCTGGGATCAGCCAGCAATGCCACAGAAAGCGAGCAGACGATAAGGAACCGGCCGGGTGAGTCTGCCCTGCGTTCAAGAGCTCTGGGGGCTGGCCTTGGTCCGGCGTCATCCGGCTTGGACACGTCAGCAGTGGGATGGGCCAGAGTTGTCTTTGCCGATGAGCCCTGGTTTGCCCGATCGTTTCACGATGGAAAAATCAGTGTCTGGAGGCGGCAGGGACAGCGTCATCATGATGCCATCGTGAGGGTGCTTGAACCGTTTGTTTACGTATCCATCATAGTTTGGGAATGAATGGGCATGGCCTGTGCAGAATACCTCTTACCGTGCGCAAGGCAGCCTCACTGGCATGGTGTACAGAGATGAAGTTCTGCAGCCCCTCGTACTGCCAGTGCGGCAGGCAATAGGACCGGGCCCCAATATTCAGCACGACAAAGTCGGATCACACCACCTTCCTGCAACAGCCGGCAGTCAGTCGCATGGACTGGCCAGCAATTTCACCAGATCGAGCACCTATGAGATTCGCCGTCGCCTGTGAGCAAGGCTCCCCCCCCCACCGCCAGCTGACCTTAAGCAACTGTTCTTTTCGCTTCCACAGGATTGGCAGACGCTGCCGCTAACGACTCTAGGGACATCGGTGTAGTCCATACGACAACGATACCTTGCTGGCGTGCAGACCAATGGAGGCCACACACGTTTTTGACATTGGTTATTTTGTTGCACCTGCTCCGACTTTTGTGTACCTGGGCTGTGTGCTTCATGGCAGCGAATCTCGCTGTTGCAAAAGAAAGAGCCCATTCAGTCTGTTGTTGGTCGTTACGTTAATGAATGAATTACAGGTCTGATTCATTGTGACTTCTGGTTTGTGCTTCGGCTGCATGTAGCACGTGCACTTTGTACTGGTCTTTCAATTCTTTTGACCAGTATATTTACACCGACAGAATTAGGACGATGTAGGACTGAAGAGGATGCATGCTTTTGTTTGTGAGTGTGCGAGCTTGCCTGTGCATGAATATGTTTGGGTGAGTATGTGTGTATGTATGTGTGTGTGTATGTATGTATGTATGTATGTATGTATGTATGTATGTATGTATGTATGTATGTATGTATGTATGTATGTATGTATGTATGTATGTATGTATGTATGTATGTATGTGCATATGCGCGCGCGCGTGTGTATGCATGTATGGAGGTAAAGAGAGAGGAATCATTCAAAATACAACTTGAAGGTGCAGAAGGTTTCTAGATAAGCCACGCCCTAGCCAGCTATTTTCAGTAAAAATCGCTTTTTCCCGACACTTGCTAAACAGTATTCAAACATTTTCAAGATTTAGCAAAGCATTTGGAGCTATAGAAAATTTCAACTTTCTGGGGTGAATACTTAAATACTAAAATTTGAAATTATATCGCGTATGAATAATACACCTCAGCAATCCTCTTCAGTACTGATAAAGATAAAAGTCAGAGACAAACGCAGAGACCAAGGGGAATGAAAAAAAGTGAAACTTTCTTTTTTAAAATGCAATCAAATGTTGAGGGGTATTCTCTAAAAACATAATACTAGCGAAAATCCATCCATACGATCTCATTCACAAGCTATAGAACTGTGAAAAGACCTTCTAGAGACCGACATATGGTTGGCGAGCAAAAGTAAGAAACCAAACGGATCAAATGAAACTGGGCGGAACAGATCTAGATAATTTAACCGCAGAAATAAAATAAGCCAGAGTGAACACTGCTCGAGATTGCAAGCTCTAAACTGAACTGAAGGTTTCATAGGAAAAGGCACTCTCATTTCTAGAATAAACTTGCGTCATCTCTGATGATAGCTGAGGTACTTTAGAGAGATGTTTCGCGATAGTAGATACCCAAAGAGTGTTATCAACACTGAACGTGATGTTGTGAGAGTGCGAGATATAAAAGAGACAAAGGGAACAGTAGATCAAACTAATGAATAAACCAGGAAAGAAAGAAAGGAATAGAAAAACTAAAGAAAGAAGGAAAAAGAAAGAAAAAAAACGAACGAAAAAAAGAACAAACGAACGAACGAACGAACGAGCGAACGAACGAACGAACGAACGAACGAACGAACGAACGAACGAACGAAAGAAAGAAAGAAAGAAAGAAAGAAAGAAAGAAAGAAAGAAAGAAAGAAAGAAAGAAAGAAAGAAAGAAAGAAAGGGACCGACCGACAGGCGGACTGACTGACTGAGGGATGGACTGGCGGACGGAGGAAATGGACGATAATGACGACGCCACAGAACGCTCTGCATATTAAACCTGAAGCCATTTTCCGACTTCGAAGAACACGTGAAGTTCATATTTTGAGCAAATTGCTAGAACTCAGAAAGTCGGACAGTGGGGTGCCAGACATGCGCATTCAGCAGGCGCGCTAAAACTCGTTCCTTGTTTCGGTCAAAGTCGTGCCAGACTTGTCTGCCTCATTCCCCAGAGCATTAAACAATATTCCAGAATGTTCTGTGGTCGTACACATACGTACTCTTCCCGTTCACCCATCGCGCTCTCTCTCTCCTGTCTCCTTTCTTTCTTTCTTTCTCTCTCTCTCACACACACTCTCTCTTTCTCTCTCTCTCACACACACGCACACATTGTATATATACACAACCCACCCATCTACACAAGAGCTTAAGTAAGAAACTTACACTATCGAGTACACACACATATATGTACCCACTCTCTCATTCACGCGCAAGCACACATACACACTAGCAAAGCAAGCGTCTGTTAGTAAAATTTGTCTTGCTCATTGCAGGAAGAATACAGAATCGTTGCCGACACATTTGGGGCGGGGGTGGTGGTCGTATGTGGTTGTATTTTCCTGAGGGTAACAATGCTAAAAACCTGACGACATCAGCGATATTCTACTTCCAAGATAGTTAACAAGGCTCCGCACAGACCTTGTACAGCAAAGAAAGAAAAACAAACAAAACCCCCAATAAATAAGCACAAGAGTATGTTGGAGATGTTATAGCCCACTTCTTACATGTGTATATCTTCACACTTTACGTGGTCTGCACAAAGATCATAAGCATTTAGAGTTCTGATGCACTAAATGGTTAGACACAGAAAGCACTCGTGCAACCAAAATTGCACATTACTGATAATCCTGTCACATTCCTTAGCATCCATTTTGTTTTTAATCTCGAAATTTTTTTTTCACAAAACTTTGCATGTTACAGTCTTCTTTTGTTTTGTCTTTCGCAGGAATGTGTTTCCCAAATATGCATTCTCGCGTCTGTGCCATCTAGTCAGAGGCAAGTTTACTGGTTCGGCTGCGGTCTTTCATTGCACGTTCTTTTAAATCAGGCTTCATGCAACTCACCATTCAAACCTTGGTCGTTACGTTCGGGAGCAATGAGGTGCAGTGCGATTGTCATTGTCTATTCCCATGTCTCCGATATCTGTCCGTTTGAACATTCAGATTCCAGTCTGTCAGTATGTTTAATAAAGTTAGGGTGTTCGATTGTATCTGTATGCTTGAAGTTTCAGGATTTAGGTTTCAATTAACCATCAGCTCCACTGGCATCAACTGTTATGGAACAGCTGTAAATAACGACAGTCATGCAGATTAACGTTACACAGGTTTGATAAACGGCTTACTTCCAGTTTCATCGACAGTGTCTGTGGTGACAAGCTCAGTCACTAGACAATGCCAGCGATGTCTTTCCACCGACTAAGTCGTTTTTATAGCTTTGTTTTCATATTAACTCCAGTTCAAGGCTGCATGTAGACAGGTCAAATACGCATAAAATTGTAGCTGGCTCTTTTGCTGTTTGTGTTGATGAAATTCTCAACGTGATCCCAAAGTGTGCGGGTCAATACTTACAGCTATCAAAATTTTATTTGTCGAAGTAAGGACATGGGTTTATGGTTATAGCTACGGTATTGAAACCTATACAAATTACATCAGTATTTTTTTAGGTGGTGATGGGGAGGGGCGCGCTCACGCCTACCGCAGTGAAATATTTAATTTCCTTTTTCTTCACCATTCCGAGTTTATTTAAGGTTTTATCTCTCTTCTATTTCGAGGGCGTCTTGACGAGAACCGGCTTAAAAATAGAATAAAGCGCGCTCGCGCGCGCGCGTGTGTGTATGTGTTTTAAGAGTCGTTAAAAAGGGTTATATAAGTGCGAGCTAAGGAAGTTTGACCTGCGCAAGTCCTATTCATAAGGGGAGGAAACTAACGGCCAGGAGTTGTCTGAACCGTCAGCACTTCAGCAACAGAAGCAGTTTTTCATTAGGAGTGGTGTGTGGTTGAGAAACCTAGCTGAGCAGTGGATATCCTTCAAAGCTGAGCCGGTCGACGGAGTGGATGAAAAGAGTGTTTACGAATTAATTCAAACTTTTCGCCACGATAAAAATTGATTTCAGTCACAGCTGGAGATTGATGACAGCTGGAGATTGCAGAAGATTTTCCCCCAAAACTAAAATTACTGGGTTGTATATCTATGCCAAAATCTTTGTGTTGAGCAGGTGGACTAAATTACGTTACAAGTTTTTTTTTTGGTTCGATTTGTGAGGCCACCGTAACCTACCAGAGTCGATTTTGCTTCAAACCCATTCGTCTACATTAGCCCATTTTAGATATCTGAGTCGTTTGAGGGCTGCCGAGCTGCCCTCTTGATATTTGAAAAAAAAAACTGAACTGCTTTTGGATTTTTTGTTTTTACTTATTACTCAGTTACGGGTCCTTCTTGTTTTCAAGAATCTACTATTTCTAGTGATACAACGAATAATTAGACATATAAACAGTCTATATGACCCGAAGAATATGTCTGACGATCGATGCGAAGTGGTTAGGAAAACGCATTGGCTAGAGTATCGTACTCGCTTGTCGAAGGCTAGGGGTTCGAGTCCAGCAAAGCCAAGGATTATTGCCTGATGCAGAGCAACTTGCAGACTCCACGCCCATCTCCCGTCCATTTAACTGTCTGTCCGCACTGGACATCTTACCGCAGCAGTCAGTCTGGAAGTTCTGTCAGTGCATAGCTTAGTAACAGAACTCCATCCCTCCCCCAATCGTTTGAAATCCCCCAAAGTGAAAATACGATACTGTCTCTCTGAAACAATCAGCCAACCAGGCGGTCGACGCAGGACTCTGGAAATAATTGTTTAGAACAAGTAGTATTTAACTGTAAATACACATCGACCATTGTAAAACATCATAACTTGCAGGGTGCAGACGGACTAACAGTGAGACCTCAGTAAATGCGCACCAGTAGCCGGTTTAAAAGACGCAAATCTTACCGTACTTTTCAGTCTCCTGTGGCTTGGATCGTTTTAGGCTGCTTGGTGAAGGCTGGGGAATAGGTTTGGTTTTTCCAGATGGTCCCTGGACACCATCGTATTTTCGTGTTATGACTTGCTTACCATGGACTCACAAGAAACGCTGCTGTAAATAAACCGCATTTACATTTACGGAAATAGTCACTTTAAAAATAACTGTCATTGATTTTTTTTCAAGACTGTCCTGAGGGATCCCGTGTAAGAGCGCGAGTGTTTGAATCGTCCAAACGTCTACGTCAACACGTTTCACACCAAAACAACACGTTTCAACATCGTAATTTCAAACTTTATTTTAAAATCTTTTATTTGGTCACAAGGGTCCACAGAGGACGAAGCAGTTGCTGACAAAGTTAACGAAATTCCCGATGTCCGCTCGTGTGTTCACGAGAGTTCGTGAGGATCACATTCTTGCAAACTGAGGTTTTTGATTCTGGAGTACCATGAATTGACTGCGAAAACCGAAATAGGCGTATTCACATCTGCATACAGGTAGACATGCCCAGTCACATGAACAGGAATGAACACACACAATTACGTATATTCATATTCATATATACCCCCGACACACACACACGCGCGCGCGCGCACCTACGCAAGCACGAGCGCGACCAACAGCACAGGCAATGTCCTCACCAGCAAACCAATGTGCCGATATAATTTCCGAGAGGAATAAACGAATTATGAAAAAAGAGTATTGTTTACCTAATAGAACTGTTCCCTTGCGAACGGCGGCAAACAAAAAAGAACATTGATAACCCCAGGTGTGAGCCCATCACAAAGAGCTGGCGGTAATTAAGCAACAGGAGGCTTTCGCAAGTTTTTAGCGGAGTCAGGTGCAATGGGCACAATGCGGTTTATATGACAATTTCCAAATATGATTTAAAAGTGCAGCAGGCATATAATGCTAGTTATAGCCGACAAAGTAGGTCTTCTGCTTTTAAATACAAGTACCACTGCTTCACTAGTGCTGCTGGTGGTGGTGCTAATAATAATTCTAACTACAGGCTAAAAGGTGCGCCGTCTGTATTTTGAATGATTTGCTGTCAGGGTACGTGGTTCGTCAAACAACTTTCTCCCGCTTTCGTCGGCGATAGGATACCAAAGCAATATGCATGAAAACAATATAGTGAGATTTGCTGTCTTGGAATCTAGTTTCAGGAAAAATGCCTTCCATATGCTGTTAATGTCATGCAACCCCGTGATGTTCTTTCACGGCTTTTAAAATTCAAATTAAGTCCTAGACAATTCCTAGCGTGATTCTTAGGATCAGGGCTTTTCTGTGTGATGGGCTACAACGGGTCAGCGCAGGCGGACACATTTCTAATGAGCTAATACTAAACACGGGTGCACCGCAGGGCTGTGCCATGTCATCGGTCCTCTTTTCCATCGATATGAAGGAATTTACATGCACGTCGTCTGTACTAACGCTGACCAAATCATGCCCGTCGTCTGTACTAACGCTGACCAAATCATGCACATCGTCTGTACTAACGCTGACCAAATCATGCACGTCGTCTGTATAAACGCTGACCAAATTATGCACATCGTCTGTACTAACGCTGACCAGATCATTCACGTCGTCTGTACTAACGCTGACCAAATCATGCACGTCGTCTGTACTAACGCTGACTAAATCATGCACGTCGTCTGTACTAACGCTGTCCAAATCATGCACGTCGTCTGTACTAACGCTGACCAGATCATTCACGTCGTCTGTACTAACGCTGACCAAATCATGCAAGTCGTCTGTACTAACGCTGACCAGATCATGCACGTCGTCTGTACTAACGCTGACCAGATCATGCACGTCGTCTGTA
>SMGT01007231.1:269680-339897 GCA_004794575.1 Lanistes nyassanus
CGTCGTCTGTACTAACTCTGACCAAATCGTGCACGTCGTCTGTACTAACTCTGACCAAATCGTGCACGTCGTCTGTACTAACTCTGACCAAATCGTGCACGTCGTCTGTACTAACTCTGACCAAATCGTGCACGTCGTCTGTACTAACTCTGACCAATTCGTGCACGTCGCCTGTACTAACTCTGACCAAATCATGCACATCGTCTGTACTAACTCTGACCAAATCGTGCACGTCGCCTGTACTAACTCTGACCAAATCATGCACGTCGCCTGTACTAACTCTGACCAAATAGTGCACGTCGTCTGTACTAACTCTGACCAAATCATGCACGTCGCCTGTACTAACTCTGACCAAATAGTGCACGTCGTCTGTACTAACGCTGACTAAATCATGCACGTCGTCTGTACTAACGCTGACTAAATCATGCACGTCGCCTGTACTAACTCTGACCAAATCGTGCACGTCGTCTGTACTAACTCTGACCAAATCGTGCACGTCGTCTGTACTAACTCTGACCAAATCGTGCACGTCGTCTGTACTAACTCTGACCAGATCATTCACGTCGTCTGTACTAACTCTGACCAAATCTTGCACGTCGTCTGTACTAACTCTGACCAAATCGTGCCGTCGTCTGTACTAACTCTGACCAAATCGTGCCGTCGTCTGTACTAACTCTGACCAAATCGTGCACGTCGTCTGTACTAACTCTGACTAAATCATGCACGTCGCCTGTACTAACTCTGACCAAATCGTGCACGTCGTCTGTACTAACTCTGACCAAATCGTGCACGTCGTCTGTACTAACGCTGACCAAATCATGCACGTCGCCTGTACTAACTCTGACCAAATCGTGCACGTCGTCTGTACTAACTCTGACCAAATCGTGCACGTCGTCTGTACTAACTCTGACCAAATCGTGCACGTCGTCTGTACTAACGCTGACTAAATCATGCACGTCGTCTGTACTAACGCTGACCAAATCATGCACGTCGCCTGTACTAACGCTGACCAAATCATGCACGTCGTCTGTACTAACGCTGACCACGTATACCTTGTCCCTTGTTGTGCGCCTGGAAGGTGAAGACTGGGTTGTTGCATTATTTTCAATATATTGATAATATCAAGTCCTGTTTGACTCCAGATTTCTACAACGGAATGTACAGAAAACTAAGGAGGGGTGTTTGGGGGAAGTCTCGAACGCTAAACATATCCTTGCAGAGCGCTGTTGCAATTTACAACGATGCCGCTGAGCAAGTTGACAACTTAACGTAGGCCTACATCTAAAAGACATTCTAGACAAAGCTTAAATTTCACTCTGGCGCTATTTCGGTCTGCAAGAAATATTATCAGAGATTTTATGGTCTCATAAAATTGAAGAACGTTGAGGTGTGGACAAATGCATTAGAGTGAGTTTACTAACCTGAAAATGGAAGCATTTAGCATTTAACATGATCTCGTGATGTAATATCCTTACTTTTTAAAGAAAGTTGAAGACTTATGGGGGCTGTAAAGCTGTTAGGTAAAATTGTTGGCTCAGAGTAGAGACAGCTCTGAGAACTCCATCAACAGCTTACTGAGACAGAAATGCAAGCAAAATCGTCACCTTTTCATCCTCTTAACCCTTAGGCTACAGAGGTGGTTGAGTAGAGGAGTGGGGAGAACATGAGGAACCGTGCATGGCCACACACTGTGATAATCTTGAAGTAGAAAGATCAACACTTGAAGCCACTTCTCTGTTCGATTTGGGTTCCAGGGCAGTTACTTCAGCACACGAGTCAAAACTGATTCCAAGGGGATGTGCAAGGGGGGACAAGCGAGGAAAACGAGGTGGAACGCTGAGTTTATATTGGCTTTCAGGCGTCGAGTAACACCTTGTGCGTTGCCAGCGAAAAGAAACATTAACCGTCCAATAATAAACTGTAAGACAAGGTTCGGCGGATTCTTCAGTGACCTATGGACTGAGATGGAGGTACCCTTATGTTCAGCGCCCTATACCTCACTTACAAACATCCTCATATACACTCATTTAACAATCGCCATTTCCCGCTCTCATTCTAGGCTTCTGTTCGGATTCCACGCAACGAAGATTTGTTCTGGCCACGAGGCCCGCGAAGCTAGACGGATGCGTTTACAGTAATTCCTGGTTTCGGAAGACAGGTCCTGGCGAAACGTCCTGAATCTTCCACGAGATGCAGGGCTCCTGACAAGCCCAAGTGGACAGTAAAGTGGAGCAGTAAGTGAAACGGCTGGAGAGATGTCGTGTAATCTGGCGAGACCTTAAGTGACACGTCCTCCCTGGCGAGACCGCAGACCTGTTAGTCCTTCTCTTCCCCGTGCCCAAACTAATCAGAACTTCTAAGACTAAGAACCGGGGCAGAGTTCCAGCCAGTTTTGAGATGAGGAGTACCAGCATCTCCTTGCAAGAGCAATCTTTTCTGACTTAATTCCTCCTCTCACCACCACCACCACCACCACCACCACCACCACCACCACCACCACCACCACCACCACCACCACCACCACCACCACCACCACCACCACCACCGTTGTCCTCGTCGTTGTTGTCGTCGTCGTGATGATACTCTAAACTTTCGCCTTCTCTTTCTCATCATTGATAACTAAGACAGACAGACAGACAGACAGACAGACAGACAGACAGACAGACAGACAGACAGACAGACAGACAGACAGACAGACAGACAGACAGACAGACAGAGACTCAAAACAAGCCCTTACGTACACAGGAGATACACGTTAACTGTACACGGTAGAATGTAAGATGGAGGTGGGATTTTTGTGTAAAGTCAAGTTTCCTGATCTCGGAAATTATTTTGAAGCCTTAGATTAAACGGAAAGATTATTTTCGATATTTATAGTATCGAGGATCATTTAGTTTTGTCGCCGTGTACATAGGGTCTACGTGCACTTTCCGCTGGCCTTTATATAGCTACCAATGTACTGTAAAATGGACGCCCTGGGCCAGACTGATCGTTTACTTTGGAAATGAAGTGAAATCTAGCGGCACTCAATTCGTCTTTCGGGGTATGCCCTGACCGCTTTTATGCGGTTTACAGTTTTTCGTCGCTGTGTCTGTATGCGAGAGAGAGAGAGAGAGAGAGAGAGAAGGGAGCAGAAGGGGGGAGGAAGGGAGGCAAGGGGAAAGGAAGAAGACGGAATTCTGCAGAGAAAATGGGACAGAGAAAGCGGGAAAGAGGGAGAGAAAAAGAGCACAGAAACTGTATACATCGCTTACTGTTTTGCACTCATTAAGCTTCAGCACCTGTCCACAAGGAAAACAGTCCTGGTTTCGAATTTGTGTTGAAAGTTTCCTGTGTATGACAACCTCTTCAACAGATTCCAAGCTCCCGAAAAGTGCAGTGTACATGGCTTGCGGCTAGGATAGTGAGCACGCACGCACGCACGCACCCACACACGCACACACAGAGTGGCGAGACGGGGAGGTGGAGGGAAGTCGCAGAGTCACATTCACTGCGCACAAAATAAATGCTTGAGACAATTTTTTCAGCATTAAAAATGCAGTAGATTCCGTAAGCAGATCGGAACAAAAAAGAGAAAGATTATTAAGATCATCACAGATACTATCTAGCTACTGTTACTGACTCAGAAGAGAATCAAGTGAAACGCAAAATAAAATTGTATGCCGTTTGACTGTAAAAAAAAACAACCAACAGACAGACAAAACAACATTAGCATGAAACTAATTAAATCAAATTTTCATTAAAATAAAAACGACTCTAAGCCCTCCTTCAGTATCCATGGCTTGATTTGTCTAAAGGAGGAAATACAGTTTGTTATTATAATCACTCTCTCGGATCGTGCCAGTTGTCCCCCGCCCCGCCCCTTTGTCTCTCTTGGAGTATAACTTTAGTCGGGGGGGGGGGAGACAGAACTACTGTACCGCTGTCATTACACGAAACATTTCCTTCTGGTCAATACTGCCAGTTAGGGGTTACGGTGAGGGCAGTATAGCGGGAGGTGAGGTTTTGGAGAGTGAAATGTGCAGAGATACATGCAAAGGCTTTATATTACGCAAGACCTATCCCCCCCCATCTCAAAAAAGAAATATATAGCACACATACAAACGCGTGGACATCCACTTTTGCACGTCTTCCCCCTAGTATGTGATCCCTTTTAATTCTCCCAAGTGCTCACATCAGCGCCTTGCGAGACCCGACAGCTCAGAGTTGGAGCTCAATGACCCTGTCTGACCTGAAGAACCCCTATTAGTTTGATGGACAAGCACTGGTGTGAGTAGGCACTTGTATCTACTTGTCACGCGTAAAACTGACCGTAAAATACACACAGTGAGCAGGTTTTAGAACCTTTTTTATGAAAAGACGTGCAGAAGCAGCCCCTCATATACACTGGTCAAGATAGTTCATCTTGCACTACTGAGCATTGTTTTTGTTTAAAAAAAATTAATTAAACTCTGACAAATAATTCTGTTTGAATAACTACCCCAATAACAACAGGAACTAAAAGTAAACAAAAAAAATATAAAAATCCCTACCTTTCCCACCCTCCAAACAAATCAGACAAACCAAACAAAATCAAATCACTTCCGCGATAGAGTTGTTTTTACTCCTGACTCATTGATTGCAAGATCAGAATAGAGAACTGCACCGGAAATTGGTAATTTTGCTTTTTTGGGTGAAAGAGTCTGTGAATTTTTCTTTGTTCTTCATTGATTCTTCCCCCGCAAGGTTACTGAGCTTGATTCCTTTGACGTCTTTTGTAGCAATTGAATTTCAGGTGAAATTCTTATAGGCGATTGTTCTAGGAAACTCTCTGTTCTGTGGTACTAAGGAACGTGTTTTGACTCCGCCCCACCCCCCGTAACTCACTCACTCACTCACTCACTCACTCACTCACTCACTCACTCACTCACTCACTCACTCACTCACTCACTCACTCACTCACTCACTCACTCACTCACTCACTCACTCACTCACGTAGAGAAGAAGGAACGATGCTGAGAGCGGAGGGGAACGCAGAAAGAAATCAAGAGACGAAGAAACACGTAAAGATGCGCGCGCACATCTCCTTTAACTAGGTTTTCCTGCCGATGCAACCATTCATCAAGCAAGAAGTTCTTTCAGCCATGCAGTCCAACGACAGACTGCCAAGATAAGACGTCATTTCAAATCTTTTCCCGTGATTGTTTAGTTGTCTGTTGGAGCAATTGATCAGGGCTTTTGAGGTCCGAGGCCCCATTTTACCTCCGGCGGATCGTTTTTTTTCTTTAGTGAAGAATGGCAGCCGGTTTCTTCACTATTTTGCCGCCCAGAAGACAAGTGAACACCGCACGGTAATGTGAAACGTTTCGCTGCAAGCGTACTACTCTAAATTATCGAGAAATGCCGTGCACGTTGATCAGAGAGTAAGAAATAAAAGCAAGGAAAACAGAAGAAGGAAGAAATGAAGAAAGAGATGAAGCCAAGAAAGAAAAAGGAAAAAGGAAACGAAGGCAAGAGAGAAAGATAAAAGACAAAGAATGAATGAGCATAAAGATTAAAAGCAAAAACCGTAGGAAGGGGGGAAGAAAGAAAGAAAAGAAAGAAGGGGAAAAGAAAGAAATAAGAAAAGGGGAGGGGAGAAGACAGGATCAAAAAGAGAAGAAAAACAGCAGAGAAGAGACTTCGAAACCTCTGAACTATTGTTAACATAAAGCTAAATCCGTGGCAAACTTCTGCAATATTGTTAATACAAAGCTAAATCTGTGGTAAACCTCTGAAATGATGTTAACACATAGCTAAATCTGTTGCAAACCTCTGAAATGTTGTTAACACATAGCTAAATCTGTTGCAAACCTCTGAAATGTTGTTAATACATAGCTAAATCTGTTGCAAACCTCTGAAATGTTGTTAATACATAGCTAAATCTGTTGCAAACCTCTGAAATGATGTCAACACACAGCGAAATCTGTGGCAAACCTCTGAATTGTTCTTAACACACACAGCTAAATCTGTTGCAAACCTCTGAAATGTTGTTCACACACACACACACAGAGCTAAATCTGTGGCATCCTTTCTTTTTTGACCAGATGAACTCTCAAGGCTCAGGAGCACAGTAACCCGACACTCCGAAGCCGTATATGTCTGTGGTCATAGTTGCATGCAGCACATCAAAGAAGCACTCACAAGCTTTAATCAAATGTCATTCAAAGATCGACGTTGAAATCAAGTGTTCTGTTGTGCTACTCGCGTATCTACCAGATGTGACCGGTCTTATGATAGGAAATACAAACAGGACTGCTACTCATGCAACCATGCAACCCAACACAAATTAGTTCGCTTGACAGACCATGCTAGTCACAAGACCCTTCTTTAAGGGCCAAACAAGGGCAGTGGGTCAAGGGGCACGCCTGTTGGTGCCATAAACATGCGACGCAGACTATCTGGTTCCCTAGCAACCACTTTCCGGTTCCGCCAATCAGACAGACGAGTGGCCATGTTCCAACTCTTGGCAGAGGAGTACCCTCTTAACCTCTTGCGGCTGTCGGCTGGTCAGGACGCGGCTGAGAAGACAATCAGATATGACGGCACCGAGAGGCAGAGAGCGCCTGGCGAGGGAACTCTAGTGGACAAAGGAGCATCAGATAAGGGGGCGTAATTCAAAAGGTATCCGTCCGGATAACCTCCTCACCTCCAACGTCTTTCGGGAACCATCTCGTCGGGTATTCTATTTATTAAAAAAATACCACAGAACCTATTTGCTGGAAAACGTTGGATGCAAGGAAGAAAGCAACGAAAGAAAGAAAGTAAGAAAGAACAGACAGACAGACAGACAGATTAGGAAAGGATTTTGGTGCGAGACGCTTTACTGTTATACTCCTAAAAGTGTCAATGTTACATCGCTTGAAACCTAAAAAAAAAAGCTTTTCCGAAATGTTTTAACTCCAGTGGCTTATCAAACCTGTTTGCATCGACGAATTTTTCTCAGCCAGTGCAACAGTTGGCTGATAACGGCGATTAGGATAACACAGGTGAGGCAACGCACAAGAACTGGAAAATGAAGAAGCGAGAACACAAGAAGTAAAAAAATTTACTTAATTTCGTTCCATGTTTCCAACAACAACAACAAAAAACTTGAACAAGCATTCCAATATTTAGCTTCCATCACCGGTTAGTTTGGGTATGCTACTGGCTAGCAGCCGCAAGTATTTAACTATAAGAATGTTGCTAACTGCGCGGCTCATATTTTTAATATGCCGGAGCCAGAATAGCGAGAGTAATGTTCCTTCTCACTTTCGAGGTTGGGTGACGGCGCAGCACTTTGAACTGCTGTTCTGCAAACTGCCAAATTATTTCCCACTTAAAAAAAGCTCAACAACAGAAAATACATTATTCCATATGTTCTTTGATGTTGCATTTGGATGTTTTCATTGCTCGGTGGATTTTTGTTGACATTATGTGACATTATGTGCTTCGTAAAGCATAGTGTTTTGTGTACCCGCAGATTCATCACGCTGATCACAGATTATTCGCACAGATAGTCAGCGGTGAAAAAAAAAGAAGAGAACACTGCACGAGGGGAGATCGTAATCACGAAGCCTGGAGGCTACTTCAGGGTTCGAACCCAAGACATCTGGCACAGCGCTCGGTTCCAAGTGGAGAAGAGCAAAGGTCTCGACGCTGACGTCAATCAAATGGACATGACATCAAAGAGAAAGGGCGTCCGTCTTACTTCGCTGAAGCTGGTCATCGATATGCGCTGCCAGGTTCGGCGAAGTAGGACGCAGCTTTGCCCGGAGGGACGGATCGGTAACTCGCACGTCCTACCGATTCAGAGAAGCGTGAGCTCGGATCCCGCTTCTGGAACAATTATTTTCTCTGCGTGTGACATCTGTTTACAGGGATGGCGTCCGGGGTTTATGTCCAGGCGCTGAGCCCCCCTCCCCCAACCAACCCTTCCTTATCTCCCAGCACTCTTCACTCCCCTCTTTCTCTCTCTCCCCGTCATGTCACGACCGCCTGGGTGGTCTAGTGGTTAAGGCGTCCGCTTCAGAAGCGGGAGGTCGGTGGTTCGCATCCCGGCCGAGTTATACCTAAGACTTAAAAATTGGCAATCTAGTAGAGCCCTGCCAGACGCCTGGCACTACAGGGAACAGTACTAGGACTGGTTGGCCTGGTGTCAGTATAATGTGACTGGGTGGGACTGAGGCCCGTGTTGCGCCATCAGTCCCACGAGTGGCAGCACGTAAACTTTGTCTAAGCAACACCGTCCTGATATGCACATAGTTTGCGGCTGGACGTTAAGCACCAATTCTCCCCCCCCCCCCACCGTCATGTCACGGCACGACCTTCGTTGCTTACTTGACGTTAAATAGCGATACACGTTTGTTCGGTTACGAAAGACCTTTAGGAGGAAACTCTAGGGCTGGAATACATGAGTGTTTGCAGAGGCACTTTCGCTCGTAAGGTTTTTCCATCCTCTGCATCTTATGTGCAGATTTACGCAAGAGGAGAATATAACAACGACGATGCACTCGGCCCAGGAATAAGTGTTTGGAAAATGCAGCGCTTGAACACTTGCGGTTTGTGGAAACGAGAAGCAAGAGTCGGCATTTACGCATGTTTCCTGCCAACGTACACGTTCGCGACATTTTGCTGGCGATTAAAGCGCGTTTCTTATTTTCGCAGCATTTGTTTTTCAAAAGCGCGCTTTTCCCCTCTTTGCTCTTAGCTACGACCAGAATCAGCTGTCATTCACTCAGCCGTCCAATGGGCGATAATTTCAGACTCTCAGCCCACATCAATTTGCATGCTGGGAAGCTTCATGTACGCGTACTGCTGGGAAAAGGATTCCTTGCCGTCTTTGGTGAAAACCCTCCCTGCGCAGCCCGAGGTACGAAACTCCGTTGCGCGTTGTCCAAACGCCTCGCATAAAAATGAAATCTTCGCCTGCGAACCCAGCTACACGAGTTTCTTTACTCCAACATCTTTATCTGGGCTGGATACGCAGCAAAATCTCTAAAAATTAATCAGGAATGACAGAGAGCTCGTCGAGTCCTATTCCAGTTTTTGAGCCATTTGCGTTCTGCCAGCCATGATAGACCAGTCTGATGGTCTCGCTGCGGGCCGGACAAGAAGTGTCACAAGGAGTGACGAGCATGAGAACAGCACACATAAATCGTCTTTAGTTCACTTAAGAGGCAGAGCGGTCTCGAAGAACATGGAAATGTTTACGACCTTGGAATGTAAGCTTCTAGGTAACTTTTATCTGGCGTGATTAAATTTTTTTGGTATGATCATTCTATAGATGTTCATGTTATGATGGCTAGTGGATGGTGCTGTGTGATGAACTGAGAGTGGCAATTCTTTATCCTGAAAAACTGTATTTTAAGAAACTGACAAATTTTATATCCCCTCCCCTTTTTGGGGGAAAAATTGAAGTATTTGGCTTTTGCGCCTTACGATATCACTGTTTGTGTCACTGTGTTGAAGCTTGCAAGCTGCAGACATTCTGGTCTGATAGTGTTAAATTAAATGTTTAAAAGGGTTAAGTTTTACCTTTCTAAATATAAAACCTCTAATAATTCTGCTTGTCTGCTTCGTGAACGTAGCTTTGAAAGTTCTCATTAAGATCAATCTTAGATTTTTCTGCGGATGCTTCATTATCTTCGTGAAGTAAGCACCCCCCCACCTCTTTAAAAAAAAGAAACTTTTTCCTCTTCCACGACTGTAGACGGCCGTTACCCGACAGGCAGCCAGACGCGGTTTCTTTACACTTTCTAAGCAGAAAATCTTTACAAATGACCGGTTGGTAGCCCCCCGCGGCAACGCTGCCTCTTTAACTCTGCTATTCGAAAAGAACGGAAGTTCTTTGGCTGGACCCCATGACAGTGAACCGGAGAGACAGGAAGGCGTTATAGTGGGTCAGTCTGTCGGACAGTAGACAGAAGAGCATTCACATCCGTTTTCAATGACCAGGGTCCATATCTGCGCACACAGACTGACAGACGTCTCTCCGCGGGTCGCTGAGTTATTTGTCCAAACTAGATTAGTGGACATAGAGTCTGGACCAGTGGAAGCACTTGGGAAATTTTCTCTACAATGAACGCACGTTTTGCCAATGTAGTGCATAGCTGAATGGTAAAAGCGTAGTCAGCTTTCCTCTGCTTTCACCCGTCACCACCCCAATCTTCTTGCAAACGTTTTGCAACAGTGTGACGTTCAGATTCTGGCTGGTTGGATCATTCCTTACGCGTGAGGGATTTTCCAAAGGCTTCCATTGCCTGGAAGACTATGTCTCCTAATCTCGTTAGATAATTCTACCTTCGAGATTTACAAAAAGCTGTAAATATAGAGTCTCTTGGGCAGTTCTTATGGTCCACCAACTTATTGGTTGGATTCGAAATCACCTTACACTACAAATAATGTAGAAACAGGCGAGAGCAGAGAGAGAGAGAGAGAGAGAAGGAAACAGAAAAAAGAAAGAAAGAAAGAGAGGAGTCTTTACTTTTTTATGTTGAAAATTTATTCCTACAGTAAACAATATAGTCTGCAACGATATTGACTTATTTTCTTTTTTAAGGCTATTGGAAAAGTAAAACTGTTAAATATCGGGGCTTGGGAGAATCTGCTTAATGAAACTGCTTTATGAAGCACGACTGTACAATGTTTAAGGTTTTGTATAGCCACATTTGTGGTATAGCTGACTTTAAAGATATCTTTTTGTCTTTTTTCCTTGAAAAGAAACATTTCACTTGCGTTGTGACATTATCACGCTACTATTTTTCAGCAACAAGCGGACATCGCTCTTCTAGAAATAGATGGAGAGACAGACAGATATTTGATTTGACATAAGTCACAACTATAAACGTCTGATTTGACCAAAGACAGCTATAAATATCTGGTTCGACCAAAGTCACAGGTATAAATTCCTGTCTGATCAAAGCAACAACAACAGTATATATGTCTCGTCTGGCTACAGCCGGGGCCACAAATGTTTTATCTTGCCCAAGCTTTAGCCTCGAACTCACAGATGGGAGTCTAGGACATTTCCGCCTGTAATAATTACAGAAAAACGTTTTTTGCGCCCTTGGCTCTACAGATTAAGCGCTAGGAACAAGGGTCTGTAGCCAGATGTGGGCAAGGTACACGTGATATTGTGCTTAACACAGTTGGCAGAATATATAGATATATCATAAAATATTTAATTATTTAACCTCTCCCTTTGAAGTGTTTGCCTTTTAATTCTTATTGCTGTCGTGATGTCAGCCCCAGATACACATATTCTACGCTGAAACTAGAACGTAAATATTCAAATCAAATGACGATAGCTTCAGGACATCCCATAAGTACAATGTCTTCTACAAGTTTTTCGATATGATCAGATTAACTCAAAAAAGGCACCCCACGGCCATTCCCTATCATCAAAGGGGTAAATGTAGACTGTTGAGTTGTGCCCCCTGAGAGCTGTTTCAGAAGGTTTGTGAGGGATAGTTCGGAGTTATGGGGTGTTTTCTGGTCTTGGAACAAATCGTTCAATTTTTAACGAGAAGTTGTCAATAGCTGTTGTAGAGCTTTGGTGGTCTGTGAAAATCTGACTGCACGCAGATTCAGAGGATGTGAAATGTTATCCTTCATAACGATCCGCTACAGTCTAGGTTACATGTTCCTGCACGATACCTTCGACAATTTTCTGAATGCGTGATCAATAGCGGTACGCTCTTCCACCACCACCACCACCACCACCACCACCACCACCACCACCACCACCACCACCACCACCACCACCACCACCACCACCACCACCACCACCACCACCACCACACTTCTCAACAGTTGTGGAACTTGTGTAGCAGACCATGTATTTCATTTCTAAACCCTCACTGAATAATGAAAAGGAAAGTTAACGTACTTGAGTCCGATCCAGAAAGAACTCAACTGTGCTTGCTTGTCCACTTTACGCAAATTCTATGCAGTTAGCGAAAAGGCGGCGAGAGAACGAGTTGTCAGAAGTTTGCTGTCTATTAGACAGTCTGACAAATTAAGAATTACCTTTCTGAGGCATTTTAAGGAAAGCTAACGCTATGGCATCCCTAAAGTTTGATCAGTCTGCTCACGGGAAATATCTCGATGGATTGGAAAGTTTACACGAAAATGATGAGGGGACCCCCACCTCACCTCTTTCCCACCAGCAGGAAGAAAAGAACAGGAGAAGGCGATGTCGGCCGAGGATATAAAATTATCGGTCCTCTATAGGCTGATAGTGACATAAAACAGATGATAGATTTTGTTTTGCCTCGTAATGGCGTGGAAACAGTGACTGAATAGTTTGTAGTAATTTGGATGATTTTTTGGCTTATTTGTTTGCCTGGATGTTGGTTTGTTTGGTTGACGTTTCAGGGGAAAATTCTTCCACCTCGCGATATTTTTGCAGTACGGGGGAATAGTTACTGACCCATCCACCAGAGTGATAGCTGGAATAATATGGTCAGTGCGGAGAGGCAGCTGAATGTTCTGGGAATCGTCACTGATCATCGAAGTCTGCACAATGTTCAACCACAGAACAAAATCCTTGACCAGCTTGTGAGACCTCGATAAATGAAACAGCATGCAAGGTGTTGCCCATAGCAAATCGGCGGTTTTCTGTGGATCTGTTTGTTTTTGATTGTTTGTTGAGATTGTTTTTATTTAAAATTTATTTTTGTGTAGGATTGTTATTATTGTTTTTTGTTCAGTGTTCAGCCATAGATCCTGGACAGGACCATTTCGACCCTATAAACCCCGCTGATAATCTTCCTGATCGTTAAGACCATTATCATGTGGCTGTAGCTGTGCCAAAGTTAAAGACTGGATATGATCTCTAATCCTGAATGAAGCCTATTCATGTCTGCCCTTTAATCCGCTTTTAAGTCCAGCTAACTTATAGCATTTTCGGCTGTAGATAAAACACGAATAACTGTATTTGTATTCATAAAACTATTTTTGCACTACTGACATCTTTTTGACTAAAAATATGTATTCTACGCACAGAAATCGAAAAAAACTCATTATCACCTAGAGCCCCAAAATGTAAGTCCAGCTCAAATTGTGTCAATGATTTAGGGGTTTTGCGTAATTTTTATTCTTTATTTGCGACGAGAGTTTATGGAGATAGCTTTTTTTCTTAAACGGATTGCAATTTTTTTTGGAAAACATTGGTTAATTGGTCAAGAGCATATTTCTGGCTCCCGCCCCCCCAACCCCCATGAAAGCCCCATTCTCACCCAGTTTCTGAATAATCCATTGGCTAAAAAAACGTACACGGCAGACTGTTCAAGTGGACAAGTTTTGCAGGAATCATTTGCGTAGTTGTTCGGTTCAAATACACAAGAAACAGCAAAGCCTTTCGCTTTAAAAAACAGGATTTGCTTATTTGCTTACGGATTCTTACACATATTCGTGTACTGATATGGCAAGTTACAAGATGTGTACAAATACAGATGTGCATCAACGTTCTGGCATTTTAACCATTTGTGCACTTCTTTTATTACTACAGAAAACATCGTCAAGTATTGTCGAAAACTTTATGAGTATAAAATACAGTAGTGATGTATCCTGGTATTTGAGCAGTGCTGACCATTACCAAACACATTACCTCTACATCTTTTTTCAACGTGAGATTATTTCCAACAGACACGCCCTGAACATGACAAATGGGAATTACACGCTTCAAAGCAGCGGAAGCGTTACTGGAAACAGTCAGCGGAGAGATGCAGTCCGATGTGGTTGCACGGTTTGCAGTACCCCCATCGTAGCTATCATGCTGTCGATTTAAAAAAAACAATAAAAAACAAAAACAAACAACAACAATGGTGTCAATCTGGCGTCACAACCTGCTATTTTCACGTCTGTGGCAAATGTTATCATTCGGCTGCGAGAACATGACTCGAAAATGAAACTCCTTGTCGAGCTTTATTCCCAAGCACCCCCCTTCAGGCTGAAGTTATTGAAAACTGTCGATCAATGTCCCTTGTAATGAGGGTTTCATTTCCGGTTACTACCCAACAGTATCTCGGGGCCCAGATTTTTCCTTCTTTGGTCGCGATCCTCCCGGGAACGAGAACCCTGACACGGTTGCTTCTCGTGTCATCGCTGTTTTCCTGGTTGACGGTAAAGCGTGGGTGCGAGATGGGGGCTCAGACTGTGAACACCGCTTTTGGCCCATTCATTTCTTGGAACAGACGGCAGCAAGCTGCAGAGAGGGACCACAGAAGTTGGACGGCGGGGGGTGGGGTAGGGTGGGGTAGGGTGGGGTGGGGAAGAGAGCAACTAGACAGGAAGACGATCAGCACGTGAAAGCTCTAATTCACTGAAGCCAATCAAATGGCCAACTCTATTTGGGAGGTGTAAAAATCGGAGCCAATGAAACGGCGAGTTCTATTTCGGAAACCGGAACGTTTTCAGTGGTGACCCTAAGAGATAAGCATATTTTATTTAAGTCTGTATTTGATTGGCTGCAATGAATTAGAGCTTTTTCAAGCTCGATAACGGGCTGGGCAGACTTGGGAGGAACGCATGAATTGTTGGAGAGATCCGAACGATTACAAGGCCGTAGTTAAACGTAGTGGTGTTGGTCGGTCATCAGGCAAGGAGAAGACCAGCCGAATGAGAAAATTAAAACCTCTCAAAGGGACACGGTGCTTAATGGCTGTCTCACCCGAAAGTCGATGGAAGTCAGATAAATGATAAAAGATGATGATTGGTGTAAAGGAGGCAGCAATCCACATAATTATTTGTGACAGGTAGCTAGACCATCGCAATTTATCAGCTTGCCTACCATAACCGGTTGTTCTTTATCTTAGACCTGATCCAAAACGCTCACTTCTGCTGCCGTTGTCATCTCGTTGTTCTTCTTTTTCATCATCATTGTCATCATCATCATGATCATCATCATCATCATCATCATCATCATCATCATCATCATCATCATCATCATCATCATCATCATCATCATCAAGAGGAGAAGTAGCAACAACAGCTACAGAACATTGACAAAATCAACAAAGTGATCGCAAACATGGCCGCTGCTGCTATGTTTCTGTGAAAAGCGCTATGTTCTGTCCTCTCTCCTGTCATTTTCGGTTTCCGAATCAGCCGGGTCGTTTCTCCATGCGTTTTGCATGGGAAGTTCTCCATCGAATCGGGGTGATCACATAAACATTAGGGGTAGGCCGCGAATCCTGACCCAGCAAAAGCTTACAATGTAGGCTTTGTTTCAAGAAAATGTGATGTAAGATTTGCTGAATGTGTACCTGTCTGTTGTAAATTCTACCAGTACATGCGGTCTCTTTTGAATGCCACCTGAAAATGAGACATTACTTTCTGCACGAATACACATTTTCGGGCGACAAAAACTGGCGTTTCTATCAAACAGTTTTGGACTGAACTGGCAGAATTGTTTTTTTTTAAATTCATATTAAATGGTGAGGACGTGCCAGCATGAAGACATAATGAAGACCGTATCTAAATAGAGACACACATGAATGACATTCGAGCGCAGAACAGCGTCACGTTGTTTTGTTGCATTTTTGTAAAGGCTGAACGACGGACAGGTAAAAATGCGATTCCTTTAATTATTTGCTTTTTCAAAGACTGTATGGACTGCCTTTGTGTTCACAATGAAGTAGGGGCACAGGGTACGCTGGGAGTTTCCGGACCTACAACTGGCAACTTGGACATGACCTGGAAGACTGTGTTATGTATTCCTCAAAAACAAGTATTCACAGAAAAATATGTATTCACGGAGGAACTATGTATTCCTCAAAAACAAATATTCACATAAAAATATATATTCATGGAGTAACTATGTATTCCTCGAACAAGTATTCATAGAAACAATGTGTATTCACGAAGCAACTCTGTATTCGTCAAACATTTTATGTATTCTTCACTCACTCTCTCTCTCATTCCTCTCTCTCTGCAGACTAACACGAAATTTATGCAAATA
Organism: Lanistes nyassanus; assembly: GCA_004794575.1. NCBI lineage: Eukaryota > Metazoa > Mollusca > Gastropoda > Architaenioglossa > Ampullariidae > Lanistes > Lanistes nyassanus. Next base: position 285,642 of record SMGT01007231.1, read on the forward strand.
AGAGAAGCAGTGGAAATGAAAAGAAGAAAAGACAAACTAGGAGAATCGCGGTCAGTTTTGTGTCCGCTTCAGTACTTCTCACTATCTCCCTGTAAATACTTCTCTGGGGCCACTTTGCAGAAACATTTGTATTTTCTTTCCGTTCTAAAAAATGTAATTAACACGGAGAATTGGCACTACGGTCACTTAGAGAACGGAGGTGGAATTACCTCCCCTCATGCAGCTGAACTTTGAATATCCCCGTAGCTGTTGAGAAGCTTATTTCAGACAATGGGACAATGGGACGTGTGATCGCGTCTTGTCAGAAACCAGGCCTTGCAACGACGACTTTGTCAGATCAGATCGGCTCAGACAGGAGAACATCCGTGCCAGCGCCACGTTCAGCTCCAAGGATCAGGCAGCTTACAGCAGACCAACAGCAGTGACAACATCTGCAGCGAACGGGGATATTTGTCACGGGGTTCGGCCGACAATCACTCAGCTGATTAAAAGGCGGAAAAGAGAAAATAGATCTGGTAAACTGACCTAGAGAAGTAAATGGCTTAATCTGACGTTAGTGCATTATCTTCATCATGCTTTATGTATCGCAAGGGCTAAACTATCTGCGAACAAAATTACTTGACAGCAAAAAGTGCAATATAGGGTCAGGGTCAGGGAGTGATAAAATTTCGTACGTTTTAAGTGCGCGAGGAAGTGTTGGTGATTTAATGAAGGGTGATGTCGGATACAGTGTTCGATTTTCGCATCTTCCTGTCAACTTTACATTTCTTCTTTTCCTTTTCTGCTGACGTGTATGTGCATGTTGTCAGACATATCCTTATTCAGTAGGTGATTTAGCATTGCACTGTACCATGCTAGAGCCCCTGTTGAGGAGGCAGAAATGAATGCAATATTTCTCATTCAAATAATCCTTAACCATTCCTGGATTCGAACCCGCAACATTACACATGACAGACCGCAGCTCTACCAGCAGAGCTATCCAGGCCCTGCACTCAGAGAGGTTCGCTATGTACACAGCTTATAACTGTCAGTAGAAAATTGCACGAGCAGACAGCGGGAAAGGATTATTTTCTTTTCGACAACGATCCAAATTACACGGAGCATTTTTTTATTCGTCCAGCGCTAAAGAAATAATCACCGAACAGCTGTAAAACACAAGACTGATTCACGCCCTCCACTAACGTCGTTTGCCGGCGAAAACAAAGCAAGATACTTTCTTGGAGAACTTGAAACGGAACAACGGATACCTGAGAGATGTTGGGAAGATAATGGCACATAAACATATTTAAGATAGAAAAGATAAGTGCTGTATTTAGATTGTTTTACACAGGCATCAAATGGACTAAAGAACTGCCATCTTAAAATATCTCGAACCCACATGGGTTGGAAATATTGACTGTGATTTTTCCTGCATATATATCTAACTCTATAATCTTGCAATGCATCTTTGCTCTCAGTAATTGACTCTGCCTCGTTCGATCTTTCTGTAACATGTGTGATGAAGTGTTCATCAATATGTGTAACAACTGGCTCTTAAACATGTGGGTACGATGATGTATGGTAATATTATTACTGCGTCTTTCATCAAAACGTTTCTCTTTATCGTTCTTCTGAAAGCATGGAACAATACCTTTCACCATAAAAAGGTTTTTTTTGTGACAACATTTTCAGAAAACTTGCCTGAGGTGCCAACTTGACGATGCTTCTGCGTTATGACAGAAACCAGCACTTTATGGATGGTGTTCTTTGGCGAAATTGTGGTGCAGTGTTTTGACTCCGGTACATTTTTCTGTCGTATTCATCAGCTTCAACTACACTACACTACACTACACTACACTACACTACACTACACTACACTACACTACACTACACTACACTACACTACACTACGCTACACTACACTATATGAAGGCGAGTTAAATTACAAATGACAAGCTGTCAGTAAAAATGTAATAACGTGACATCAATTAACGTCATTTTTGCCTATTTACAGAGACATAACAAGAGACCACGGGACTTGAAAAAAAGCTCATCGTTCCATCTGCCGCGCGGACAGAAGCTGACTAAACTGGAAGGGCCTGTCACTGCTGGATGCTTTTGTTGTGTACGTCGCTTCCACCGAACCGGAGATCAACAGCCTGTTGATTTTGCTCCATACCTCATTCAGTCTCATCGAAGAATAGTCAGTGCGAAAAGATAACCCCTAAGTGCATTTCGACAGGTTGTGTCCCCTAAAGTGTTATTTCCTTTCGACAAGGGCTGTCACTCCAGTACCGAACTTTTTTAAAGGCCAGAACCCTTCCTTGCACTTAGTGATTATACGCTGAAGTACAATATTACCGCATTCTCATTACACCAGTGACGTTTTAGTCTGTGCTCATGTACTTGCATGTATATAAGTACGTACGGACGTAGATAGGGACTAGGTATGAATCAAGGGTCAGAAGTCAAGATAATCAACAGACGTGATAGACGATGTCCAGGTGATTTCTATTACTAACAAATACGAGCGCAGGATGCTTTCGTCCCGTCACATTTCTGACAGTAAATTCGATAGCCAGTTCATGAACTCGGTTTTTTTGCCAGAGGGCGCTATAGCGTAGCCTCTGTCTCGGGCAAAACATTCCGGGTTCAGCATAGACTTGGTTTCTCAACCTGCGGCTCCTGGCCGTGAAGAAAGCAGACAAAAAGTTGAAACTCTACTGGCATGTGGAACGCGTGAAAAGATTCTGGGCTAGATTCGCTACCCTCGGGTCTCAAGCTCAAAGTGGGTCGTCTGCTTATGGGGGAGCTCACATCGGTCAACAAGTCACATGACAACAGTCAGAAGGAACTAATCTAATCTCCTGCACGAAAGACTTTGTCTAATGTCGACGAAGAATTTGTGTCCAGCAAACTTTTTCCTCCCTAAGTTTTTTACTGGAAGAATATCAAGAATATCTGATCAGACTGGAGAAAATTTTTTCCAAATAATTTGGCTAGTTTCTCATCATTGGTTTATCGACCGAGCCTTGTATTCGTACATTACGAGACATTGATCTCAGCTCCTTTCGTAAGCAATCTAAAAGAACACACAAAGAAAATAACATATGATCTATTTCCCTACCTTATTTAATAGATCTGCGGCGTTTGTTGTTCTTTCAGAATTAACTAATTTGGATGCAGATTTTTGGTTTGGATGGTAGGGTGGGGGGAGTGCGCTATAAGAGTTTCAGCAGCAGATCTGTTTAACACATTAGCATTTTCCTTCTCCAACCTCAGTTACCGTGACACAGTTTTTTTTTTAGCACTTGCCATCAAACCTTTGTCCCTCTCCGGCGCACAAAACACCTAAAGGAAAAGATTTCAGAAGGCGACAAAAGCGCACTCAGAAAAAGTGAAAGAGGCTTCACTTAAGAGGGAACTTTTCAAACCGAGGAGCGGATGAGTTAAGAATAAAGAGTGAGGGGACATTTTGTCGTCAGCGAGAAAAAAAAACCCATATCCACACCAGTCTCGCAGCTACTATTCCCAAAGCACAGTGTGTTAGCGAGCTTTTCAGGACAAAATTATGATTTTTGCACAATTTTTATTGTTCTGAGGGCATAAGGATATATCAAAATACGCCGAAAACATAACGTTTAAATCGTAAATTAATTACAGTTCATAAGGATATGAATCGAAGCCAAACAACTCAAATTAAAGGGAAATAATCCAGGTTTTAAATATTTAATTCAACATTTTTTTAAGGATATACCATCGTGGTGCAGTAAGTGTTAGTAGCTTAAATATCCATTCTGCTTACATGCGACAGTAGTATCCGAAAAGATGTTTCACACTTGCGGTCTGGTGTCGCCCATGTCAACTGGATGCCTATGGATAACTTAGCCTCCTAAGCCCATCTACAGTTAAGTTATCCACAGGCATCCAGTGAATGAGACCTCGATCTTCTTCGACAAGTAGGTCTGACTGACCTTGCTGTTAAATAACGGACCCAGAAGGAATTTAAACTTAGAGATTCAACACACAATACGAATAAGAAAATTTCAAGCAAACGATTTAAAACAACGTCTATGATATAAATCAATAGTCCTACCGGACACAACACGCGAGACATATTCGTCTGGTTTTCCCCGCAACATCAAAGGCAAGCCCCGTGCACGCTGTCCTTTCATTTCTTTCCCCTTTTCTTTTCCTTTCTGTTTTCTTTCCCCTTTTTTTTTCTTTCTTTCTGCGCATGCCTAGCTAGCGTGGCGTCAGCCGTGACTGGCAGTCATGTCCACTCGGCGTCTTGATGGGTGCCAGTACCTTGCTGGGGTGTTCTTCGCCCGAAATGGACGCAAGACATGCTTGCCTCGGTGGACCAGCCGTAATCATGTTGGTAGCCGCCGAGCCATTGACAGCAGGGTTCCCTTGCCACCGGAAATCTGCTGGGAGGGAGGGCGGGCAGGCCGTGCGTCTGCGGAAGTGACGTGCGCGGGGCTGGCAGTTCGTCTCGGAACTCGTTTAAACCTTTCTCGTGAATGTCGGTCACAGAACAAAAAGAATTCTCCCCCTTCCACCTCATTTCTTCGTCTACAGTTTCCGCCTTGTCACCTACGGCAATAAGTTTGCCAGGGAACTACTCATTCGCTTAACAGCTCTGTTGACAGACATCTTTTTTTTCGACTAACAAAAAACAAAAGAAAACAAAACGAAGCAAAACGAAGTGAAACGAATAAGTCGTCGATGTTTGAAATTGACCTAATTATCTGGGTACGAGAGAGAAGCCTGTAACCCCCTATGTCCTCCTAGCCTAAATTATCGAAAGCGAGCCGCTTGGACCCCTGCCTTGCGCCCCCCCCCCCCCGGCGCTGGGTATCTGGGCGATACATTCTCACCCTGTCACACGTCCTCCCTATCCAGCTACACACTCTTGCGTCACTTCCGGCGATTTGCGATGTTGGCCGAAGATGGTTTCGAGTGCGCATGCTCGAGTTTTAACGCGCAAGCTGAGAAGGTCAACGGCTGGGTTCAAGGCCAAGCAAAGTAAATCTGCTGGAGTGTCCTGGGAGGAAGATGGGGGACTACGTTTTAAATTAAAGCAGAAGATAGACAAGGAAATGAAATTAAAGACGTTGGGAAGTCCGTCGCGGATTGGTCTGTTGATGGCTGTGTGTGCGCAACCAGCCATCACCAGTGAAGCCAATTCTTATAATTCTTTGCTTTCTACCTCTTGTTGATCGAACGAAGAGCATAGGCAGACGCCACTGAATAAGCTAGACAAACAGCCGTAACAAAAATAAAGCTGTCTTCATCATTACAGTCAATATAACAAGTATCACCAAAACTGAATAGGAGCAACACACTTTACAGCGAAAATGCAAGTAAATAGTTTCTGTTGTATTAATGTTTGTTTTCACTCTCACGGGCAAAAAACTCTCAACGGTTGCTGTCACGAAACTTCTTTCCCTTTGTTCAAAACATCAGCACAGCGGATGGCCTCCAGACTTCCCAAATTTCGTTCAGGCGATTAGAAAACTTTCATCAAGTCCCCGTTTCGCATTGGAAGGGCAGGAAAGTACGCACTTGCTCATTCTCTTCAGCAGCTATGTGAAAAAAAACTGGATAGGCAGCAACTCGATCAAACATGAATATCGACCCGTCACAGGCAGTCGTATATGCAGTTCCTTTGAAACGGACCCTTCTCCAGGACCCAGAGAACTGTCCTTTGCACGTTTCTTTTAATCCACCCCTGCTTCGCCTCACCCCTCGCCAGAGATATTGCTAAATTTTCTCAAAATCAGCAACAAAAATACGCGAAATCAAACTGATATTTATGGTGGAAGAGTGTTTGATCAGAATATAGAACAAAGACACTTTAAAGCGAAAAGGTATGGCAAGTGATTGTTTGTAGACTGTTCTCTACAGTACCAGTGTTATTCCTCGCGTCGAGGGGTGTCTTGCATAGGCATTCGTATCTATACTTCCGGTCATAAAAGTTGTCGTAATGCCCATTCGGCCTGGGTATTTTACGTTCACCTTTACGTATGAACAAGAGATATCAACACTCACGCAAGCCAGCTCGGTTTTCCACTGCTTCATGCTTAAAGTGTTTAAGATTTGTTTTAAATTACCACACTGTACAGAAAGATAAACAGGGGAAACCTGAGGACAGAAGGACAGAGGTGTAATTAATTAGTCATTCTTTACAAGAGAGCTAAGTAAATCTAGTATTCTCTGCCTGCAGTAATCCTTCAGAAGAAAATACAATATTCAGAAATTAATCAAGAGAAGACAGTTTTATTTTAAAATTCGTAGAAAGCAAGTTGATCTTTCAAGCGAAGTCTTTTGTAAAAGCAATTAACCTAGCGAATAAGCAGACCAACTGCCGACTTTTAGTCTCCCAGTCTATCACAGCGCGTTAGACACGCACGCGCGCACGCACCTGTCCAGGAGCAGAAAGTAAAATCAGTATAAGTTTGATGAAACAAATGACCTTCACCTAACTTGACAGTCTGCAGCAGGAGAGAAAAAAATCTGTAATTTCTGTCTCTTGAATCAAATTTCCGTTCCAGACGAATATTTTTCCTGACATCATTGCGCACGACGTATATCATTAAGCGCCGGCTGTCTTTCTGGGTTTTTTTTTTCGTTGACAAAATAGAGAACCGGGCTGTTAAGAAATGTGTTACCACACGGGTCCAAGAAGTAGACAGTGAAATCAGTGTAAGTCCAGTGATACAAATCCCCTTCAGCTAACTTGACAGTCTGCAGCAGGAGAGGAAAAAAATCTGTAATTTCTGTCAAAATAGAGAACCGGGCTGTTAAAATATGTGTCACATGTTAGGGGAAAGTGACAAAACAGTTGACAGTTAAGAAACTTTCTTTAAAAACACAGCATCAAAAATTTCTTTGAATGTATTTTCTTAGGTTTATTTTGCCAACATCTGATACCAGGAAGCTGCAACGAGGTGAACCCCTCGACCTGCAAACTTCGATTGAAGAGATTTTTTTTTTGTCGAGCCTCGTTAAGCACACAAACTCGAATCAAATGCGGAAAACTCAAATGTGAGAGAAAGAAACATTTTGTGTTTTAAAAATGAAGTCTATGTTTGTGATCTTGTAAAACTGGTTTGAGATAAGCGCCTAACATCAAGCAGTGAGGTAGGGGTGAGCGGACGAAGAGTAAACTTTCCGTTATCTACCTTTTCGTCAGCTCAACCTTCTTTTGGTCTGTTGTGTTGTCTTTCCTTGGCTCGCTCTCTCTTCTCTTTCTTTCTAGTTTTTTCTTTGTTTCTATGTTTGTTTCTTTGTTTCTTTCTTTCTTTTTTCCTTTCTTTTTTCCTTTCTTTTTTCCTTTCTTTTTTTCTGTTTCTTTTTTCTTGGTTGGTTGGTTGGTTGGTTGGTTGGTTGGTTGGTTGGTTGGTTTGTTGGTTGGTTTGTTGGTTGGTTGGTTGGTTTGTTGGTTGGTTGGAATCTTTCTTTCCTTCTTTCTTTCTTTCCTTCTTTCTTTCCTTCTTTCATTGCTTCCTTGCTTCCTTGTTTCCTTCCTTTCTTTCTTTTTCCTTCCTTCGTCGATGCAGACAGGGTTGAGAAGCCACTGGAGTTGAAACATTTCGGAAAAGCTTTTTATTTTAAAGTTTCCAGTGATGTAACATTGACACTTTTAGAAGTATAACAGTAAAGAGTCTCGCACCAAAATCCTTTCCCAATCTGTCTGTCTGTCTGTCTGTCTGTCTGTCTGTCTGTCTGTCTGTCTGTCTGTCTGTCTGTCTGTCTGTCTGTCTGTCTGTCTTGAGATAATAAAGGGATCTGAAGGAATTATATAGAGTCGCATTTGTTTCTTTCTATACCCCCGCAAATTTACATATTCGGTTGGTTTCCGACAGCCTTTTTTTCAGTCTGGTTGTTTGAAGCCTATTTGATTCGATTTCGATCAATGTCTAATCTCAATCAATGGTAGCATTGCGAAATAAAAATTAGCAGGAGAGAACGTTTGGCCTTCTACCACAGATAAGATACTTTGGAGACAAATGTCTTGCGCTTCATTGCATTTATAGCTGTTGGGAATATTCCTGCAGCCATAGAATGACACTCGGGTAAAGAGCCGGCTTTCTCCTGGTCTTAAGTTTCGATCCCAGATGGGATTGGGGTCTCTTCGGCATTGTGTTGAGGTTAATCGGGCTCGATAAATTGTTTCCTTTCAATTCACATCGGTGCATACTTACACAGATGCGTATCTGGAAAAAGATCACGCTATAGGATATGGTAATTTCTCCAAGTATAGAAACAAACCGTGCATTCTCGTTTAAAAAGTAGAGAGAGTGCGCAACAGCACAAGGAAAAAGAGACAGAAATAAAATACAGAACGGAGAATGAATGAATGAATGAATGAATGAATGAATGAATGAATGAATGAATGAATGAATGAATGAATGAATGAATGAATGAATGAATATGTAAGAAACAGAAATGAATGAATATGTAAGAAACAGAAATGAAGAAAAAGAAAGAAGGGTAAGGAATAGGGGAGAGAATTAGAAAAAGAAGAAAGTGGATGGATGGATGGATGGATGGATGGATGGATGGATGGATGGACAAAATTTTTTCAAGACGACTCTATCAATGTCACCTGTCGCATCCCCCCCATCTACTTTCCTTGATTAAAGTGTTATATACTTGAGAAATCAAAAAATGATTTTAGAATAGTTCGGTTTTAATTCTAATAATTTAAGTGTCAGTCGCGATGTATATTTCCATATAACCTTTCTGGTGATTGTTTTGTGGACAACATGTTGTTGTTGTTGTTGATGTTATACTAGTCCCTGTGAAGGGAGCGCCATCGCAGACGTAATTAAGGGGGAGGTGGACAGGAACATCTGTCACAGACGTACCAGAAACAGGACCGTTAGCCGATGTCAACAGCCGATACACGCTTGCTTTTTTCCCATTTTTGTGTTTGTAGAACAGGTGTTGTTTTGGATGTTTGAGGTCTCTTCTTTACCCAGCAGTCACGCCATTTCAATACAGACGTCATATACATCCAGCTGTTGGAGAGATCGCTAATTTTTTCCACCTAGGCACTGTGTGTGACAGTTGTTTTGAGCAGCGTTGAAAATGCAGATTCTGTTGACAAGTCATGAGAGACGAGAACCTAACAGTAATCAAGACTAAGCCTGTTTAAATACCTCGGCTGAGAGTTGGCAACCCGAAATGACGTCTTAAGGAGCTTTGATATTTTTTTAATATAAAAAGCATTGTTCAGTAGTTGAGACCCGAAGAACATTTTCAGGGTTTGCGGGTTTACAGCAGTGTTTCAAGAGGTCCTGACGTAGTCTAGGTTATCACTTTAATTCTATACCAAAAGTTTTTTTTTTCTTCAAAGTTTAAGACTGTTAGAAACTTTCGGCCTCAACAAAGGAATTACCCAAGCTAAAACTGACAGAGAAAGAAACGTCCGTCAAACACTCTACTGTCACTTCCGGTGTCCCAGTACGTACGTAAAGGTGAAACATGGGTACGTCCACGGTTTATTGCGAGTCGTGCGCTCACGCAAAGAGGAAACCTGCGCACCACATGTGCAAAGAAGAATTTTTGATATAAAATTAGGTTGGTAAGATGCGAGAGGGCGCTTCTTGAAGCAAAGCCATGACGCATTTACTTGCGAGTCACTGAGCCTGTCTTTGACGGTAGCGTGCTTTTTGCGCAGGGCTAATTTGTTTTTAAAAGTGGTTTTGTTATCTCGTTCTGCTGCCTCCGCTGAACTGCCTCAACTGCTGCAGTTAGTTAACTACAACGGGTCGCCGGAAAAGTTCAGCGGGTTCAGCGACTGACCCCTCGTACTAGTCTCTTGTCTACTCTATCAAATTAGTCCACGTCGGAGTTTTTTAAAAAATACTTTCCCGTTTGTTTTCCGTTTCCACCTTTCCTATTTTCATTTTCCTTCCTTTCTTTTTTTTCGTTCTTTCTTTCGTTCGTTCGTTCTTTTTTTCGTTCTTTCTTTCTGCTTGATCCCTCCTTTCCTCTCTCTGCTTTTCCATCTAGGTTCAGTTGATGCCATCACTTTGACCCCAGCTATCTCTGGCAAATAAAAGTAGCGGTTAATCGCGATTGCATAGCACCTTGTTCTGGGACCCCTAGGGGTCGGCAAAACTCCCAGAATGTACATCGTAGTCCTACTTTCTCACCCTATCCCATTTCCAGAGCAGTGTATAAATGTGCAGCTTTCCGGCTGGACGCTGTTCGTTAAAACAACAAATTTCTTTCTCCCACTTACTATTTACTGTAAAAACACATCTTTCGACTTGCTGCCATCTACCATTCCCTTTAAGAACTATATTTCTCTATCAGCCTTGTGCAGTTTGTTTTAAAAACAGATTACCTCCCACAGTTCCAAGTCGCGTGCCTTAGGAATAAATATATATCCAGAACCCTCCCACTGTTTTTGTTGAATAAAATAAATGTTTTCTTTTGCCAAAGGCCAGTACTTCCAAAAAATCCGAAAAGTGTATATTTCGTCACTGTTTTTGATAATACTTTATCTAGCGACTCCCTGGGACATACTACAGTTTGCAAATGCCTGTAGGCTAGACCTTCACGCTGCCAGCATTCTTGAAAAATGAATGTTGCACTCTTCCTTTATCTTAATGCATATTTTTTGTCGAAGATAACTCAAGACCGATTTTCATGTTTACTGTAAAATTTACATGTCACTTTATTTATAATGAACTTTATTTACAATGAACAGTTAATTTAAAATCTAGGTCTCCTAAATGTAAGGCACTAAGCCAAAAACCAATCCAAAGAAAAAGATGTTATTTAATACTTTTTTGGTCACTTCCTGTGACAAAAAGTGTATTTTATTATGTCCTCCAAACTGCTGTTGCCATGGACACGATCCAATATGGTTACCTAACAATACATTATTATATCCCTAAAACTTCGTAATAACTGCATGAAGACAAAATCTGTTTTTGGTATCTGAATCAGAAAAAAAATCTAAATTTTGACAGAATTTTGGTTTTAAATTGATTCACTATTTTTTAATAATATTTGTGTGAACTGCTACACAATGATGATAATTTTTTAAGTGTTATAAATCAAAATCCATTTGATCAATTCATAAAAGCGTCTGTAAAAATACAGAAAAATGTTAATAAAAGCAGCACATAACATTTCGGAACTGTATCTCATTTGTGCCCAAAGGAGTAGGAATTTGAATGGAACAAACTGGCATCAAAATGGAAAACGGAGAAAAAAAAAAGAGAAAGAACAGAAAACATGCACCTCACTTGAAACCAAGAAATCTGACAGACCCAGATAATGACAGGAATATATCCACAACCTCCGAGCCAGTTCAGCATGATTTTGTTGATGTTACGGGTCTTTATCCATAAATAGTGATTCACTACACCAGTGTCCCGAATTCCCCAACAAAGATGACAAGAGAATGCACAAAGCCACTGCAAAATAAAAAAGCTATACCCTCTAGGCACAGCAATGTTTTCTCAGTTTGCAGTTAAATGTGTTAGTGGTGTCCAGCACCATACACACTCCCAAAACTCCTTTCTTCCTGTGTGATTTGGAGACGGCGCCCATTATCCGTAGATTCTCGCAGGTCAGGGTCAACATCAGCATATGCCTGGTGGATGGTATCAGATGACCACTGCAGAATCTCTTCTCCCACTTCCATCTCAGTAGCTATAAAAAGAAAATAATACAAACAAAACATTAGAAGTGCACATTTGCTTACAAAAAATCACCTTTAAAATTTTTTAAACCAAAAATCCATCTTGCCCGCCACACTGAACACAATCCCCCCTGCCCCCCCCCCCCACAAAACTGTAAGCAAGGTTGTAATGTGCATATGCACCTGCAACTGAACTGTAAGACCTTGTCATGCTGGTTGTGTAAGTAGAGATAATGTGTATCCAATTTTGTGTAATCTTTACATGTTTATCTCTTGATAAATGCCAGTACACTGTATGAGCTGCTTGAAAGAAGTTTGTTTATAAATATCCTTGTCTATGTATGTATATATTTATGTTGACTATGGCTGCATGTATGAGACTGCGTATGTGTACTATGAAAGTATATGTGTATTCAATATATGATTACTGTCAAATGATACTTGTAAAACCATTTTGTAACAGGCCACCCCTAATTTCAAATCCTTTCTTATCAAAAGGTTAGACTGCGGGGCAGACACCCTGGTCAAAAATATGTGAAAAAAATAGGTTGAAAACTGAGTTATGTAAAGCTTTTCTTATGCTCACAAGACTTTATATTTCAGTATCCAGTAAACAAAACGCAAAAGCTTTCTAAATGAATCCCTTGACCCCTTGTGACATCCTTAAATGAAACAGCCGCAAAAGCATACACGCACGTAACTAGAATCGCATTGTGTGATGCGTTCTTAAGAGGGTTAACAAAATAATCAATAACGCAGCAAGCATGGCGGGACTTCATCCCACCCTGTGATGCAAAAGCAGAGTGAAATCTTCTCTGTGCACGCAGACGGTGATGTGCTTGATGGGTCCCTGAGGTAGATGTAGAGGAGGCTGTGTTAGCGTCTCGTGGGGATGCCCCGTAACGGCAACGAATTGTCGATGTTGCGTGCAGAGAATATTGCCTATAATATTAAGGGTACATTTCCGTATTAAAACTTTCATGCCATTTCTGAAACAAATCTCGTCCATTTATTATTTTGTGGAAAAGCGGCTGCAGGAATTCGGAGCTTAGAAGAGAAAAGAAAGGATTAAACAGGAAAAGACGATTGAACGCTGCTTACAGGAAGCTAAGGTCGCGAGAGGTACTGTCTAACTTTCGTCTCGGCACATCTGACAGAAAAAATACGCGGTTTAGCCTTCCTCCTCTTATTTCGTTCCCTCCTCCCTTTCCATAATATGTTCAATTTCATTTCATATTCTTTTTCTTTTCTTTTTAATGACGACGACAATGACGATGATATGATGACGATGACGATGACATGATGACGATAATGATAATGATGACGACGACGACGACAATGATGATGCAGACTTACTTGATGCCTGCCGAAACTCAGCACTGACTCTTCCATGCGCGGATGCTAATGCCGCCTTACAACTTACAAAGTCTGAATAAAGTGATGAAAAGAGAGACGTATATCTGAAAGACTCTTCAAAAAGGTTTTACCATGAGTTTTAATTAAGCAGAGGATTTTGTTTTGGTAGCGCCTTATTGTGAATGGTTAACGATTTCCATATTTGAACTCCAGAGATTACTCCCACAAAGAACCCCAGATCATAAAAGGGCTCTCTGTCCATGCTGCTTTGTACGGAAAAGGAGGACGTTTTAAGATTCGGTTTTCAGTTTACGAACGCAAAGATCTGGAGAGTAAACACAACGTAGACAGACAGATTGCTAGGGCCGGATTTTGTATTGATTTTTAATCGTACAAAATATGGTTTGTGCTTCTTTCGTTTTTTTTCTCGAACACTCCAATGTCCTAAAATATTTTAGTTTGAAATTTACCCGTATAGATTTTGACATAAATTTGCCTGAAATGGTTACCTCTTGAAGTCAGAAACTATAGTCGTAATAACGGCTTTTCTTCTGGTCCTTCTGTTCTGCAGTAAATGTTGGCCTAGTTTTACGTCGTTTAAATTTAACTGAAACAATGCGTTCAAACGGCAAGAACTCCGTTAACCCAGGTTACCACCAGAGATGGGCAAATTCCTCACACTGTGCCTTTGGAAGCATTTGGGAAGCTTGCAAAAGATAAGATAATATCATGATCGCTCTTTTCGGTCCCAGTTTGATAAGGAAATATTCAAGAAAGAGGTTGAAAATGTCAAATGTCCAAGGTCATAAAAAGGTTCAAAATGTCAGACGACACGTTGGCGGTCTGTTTTGTCGAGCGGATCAGCTTCCTTGATCAAGAGCTCTGTGATCAGCCAAGGCGTCTGCAGCCATTCGGGGCTGTCGATACGGCACAAGATCAATGGTGTGCAAGTCTTTGGTATCTAGACGCACGTTATGAATTGTTTGTGTATGTCTGTCCTCTGAAAAATAGGCCACGTACGCATTTAGACTACTCTCTTTCAAGCTCTCTCTGTCTCTCTCCTTTCACCTTTTTTATCTGTTTTTTTCCTTCCCTCGTTTTCTTCTCCCTTGCTTTTCGGTCGTTCCTTCTTTCTGTCTCTGTGTGTGTGTGTGTGTTTACCTGATAACTTCGGGGAAAAGTAATTGGGGAGGATATGGAGTTGACTGGTAGTTACTTAATTAAATTTGTGTATTTTGTTTGTTAGTTAAATAAAACAATAAAAGCAATTAAAAAATTACACTCAACCACCCATGCGGCCAGCTCTCACTCACTCACTCACTCACTCACTCACTCACTCACTCACTCACTCACTCACTCACTCACTCACTCACTCACTCACTCACTCACTCACTCACTCACTCACGTAGGCGTACACGTGGGTAGACGTACACACAAATCCCTGATAATTTTCTTTTTCGTATACGAAGTACAAGTACTGTATCTTCCTCTTCCCTGTCTCTCTTCCTGTCTCTCCCCCTCCCCCCTCTTTCTCCCTTTCCCTCTTTCTCCCTCTCTCCGTCTCTCTGGGGATAGTGGGTTTACAGTTTACCGTGGTGTACTTCTTCACAGGGCCCCCCACATCCGCTGACAATGAAAAAAATCCTGTTCTACCGATCGCTTTAACACGAGAAAAGCGATGAGGCGCGTCTCGCCACCAGCGTCAGGCATATGATGGCATTGGTACTGAAATGGGAAGTCGGCCTGAAAGCGCAGGAAGAGCTAGCAGGACTTCTCGCGGTAGTCCCGGTGTCCGCACAATAGAAGGAAAGCCGAAAGGAACTATGGGGGAGGAGGAGGTGGAACACTGGGGGGGGGGGGGGAGCATCAGACGTCTGCGTCATAAAACCCCCCTCTGCCTCCAGGTAAGACCAAAGAAGCTTAAATCCTCCTCTGAAAACGCGATCAACATGAGACGGCCTTCTTCACCAGGGGGATCTCGCTGCTTTTCTCGCTTGTTTTGAAAAGCGTGAAAGGTCCGGCGGGAGTATAATCTCCGCCTCTCCCCACAGCCGTCCCCCCTTCCCCGCCTTTTCGGGTTTTTTTTCATATTTTTTTATTACTTACATGCCCCCGGTCCTGACGACCGGCGTCTCAGTTTTCTTGCGCAAGCCCAGAACGGGGTTATCTTTCCTTTTTTTTCACACGCAAGATGTAGATGGGGACTTGTTATAATTCTCCCTTCAGGCGACGACAACCGCGAATGATAACGACGACTAGACTGCAGTGTTGATTCAATCTCCGTAAAAAGTTTTGAATCCTTTTGTATTTCTTTCTTAGCCAGAGCAACGGACATACAGATAGACATACAGAGGGGTGGGCAGAAGGACTGACTGATTGATGGATGGACGGATCGATTGACAAGAATTCTGGAGATTTTTTCTGCTCTTGGCAGCTTATTTACGTAACGTGACAGCACAGTTACCCCGCCTTACGTTTACGGTCTGTGTTGACGGTCTATCTCTCTTTCGCCTCTTGACGATCTTATTCATCTACCACACCACAAGCGGGAAGAGCTCGAGGTGTGTTGTTAAAGACAGGTGGGATGAGGGCAGGGTGAAATATACATTGGGCGTGACATTGTACTCTTACATGCCCCGCCCCAGTTATAACTTACCTGTGAAAAGAAGGGCATGCTTAACCCAGTCTTGTCTCTATGCTGGGTTGCGAGTTTGCAAATCCCACCGACTTAAGGCACGCATGCACGGTGTGCCAAGTGCGCATGCGCATGCCGGTTGCTAACCACAACAACCCTATTTATAAGCCAGCCCATGACCTCTGCGCAGCGTCACTTCTTTTAGTTATACAGTGAAGAGACCAGTCCGTGGTGGTCGAGTGGTCAAGACATTTGTTTTCACAATTAAAAAGTCGCAAGTTCGACGACCTTTATTAGCTTACGATTGTGCGGGAAGGTGGGGGTTAGGGGTAGGGTTAGGGCTTGGCATTACTATTAGGTGGGACTTCTGTTCTACTTATGCGTTCAAGCATAAGCTATGACTCCGCAAGCATAAACGAGATGTAATGTGGTCTGCGCATGCGTGCCCCAAGTCAGTGGGAAAAGCGTACACGGCTCTACTAAGCTCGCTAAAGCAGCGGTAGAAAACCAATATCATCGACAGAAAGGCGTCATTTATAATCAACTTTTTCATCAGTTAAATGGATGGGAACATAGATTCCCTGTACAAAGCTTGTGCGGGGAATGGCCGAATGGAGTTTGAACAATGCATAACTCCATGAAAAATTCCTTGACCACACCAGGATCTGAACCAGCAACCTTCCACCTGCTACTCGGCAGCTCAACCAGCTGGGCTATCCAGTTCCCCGATAGGTAGCCAGACAGGCAGGCAGGCGGACAGACAGACAGACGGACGGACGGACGGACGGACGGACGGACGGACGGACGGACGGACAGACAGACAGACAGAGAGACAGCGCGGGGCACTGAAGAAAAAAATTGTTATAATTAGTTAATAATTGAAGAGGGAACTGGACGAACAAAAGTATCTTCAGACTATATCAATTATAACGCATGCAGACAAGCAGAGCAACGCAGCTGTAATAAAGAGATTGTCCCCACCAGCGGATATTAAAGGTCGATAAACTTTTGCAGCGAGGTCGTATTCTTGCTATCAAACCGTGACCCAAAAAAATCTATAAGTGCAATACAAATGTTAATCTGCACTCGATCCGCTCTCTGTGCATAGATGCACATCTGGCAACTGCCATCGATTAGCATAAGCATAGGTCTTCAGGTTTCTTTTGATGTGATGTACAGCACAGACGCTTTACAATATCTCTCTTTGCCACAGCTTCAACAATCGGATCTTACCGAAGAACTGCGACAGCAAAGGACCTGGAGCCATGCGAGACATTGCTTTGTCCCTCAGATCACGTGACCCAAGTCTTGGAGGAAGAAGGGTTCTGAACAAGGGTCTAACCATTCAAGGTATTTTTTAAGACTGGCAGTAAGGGTTAACTCGAATGTAGTACATGCTCGCTCGATTGGACAAGCGAAATCCAAGCTACGCAACCTAAAATAAAATATCAGGACAACTATAACTGTATTAGCACCACGTTCTTGGTCCACTCAGCTAGGGGGGAACTATCGACGTTTATGACCTTTGATTAGATGCACGTGCACGCTTGACTGACAATGGCTGCAGGTCAATGTTGACGTCACACAGTTCGACTTCCTCCGGGTGCGATTTCCTGAGAGTTACAGGAAGCTCGGTCCGCTGTGGTTGGGGGGTGCTGCAAGGGATGCGACCAGCCCGCATAAAAGTTGCGAGCAACGCAAAATTTTCGTGTTTCCCTACAACATGCCTTGTAGCGCCTCCCAACCCCAGTCGACAGGACTGCTCGTAGGCCTCGTGAAACTGGGTCCAGAAGAAAAAAAGCCGAAAATAGTTTTACATTGAACTCCGTCAGCCTCTTCCTTGAGACAGATTTTTCCATGTGCTGATAGAAGTTTTAAAAAAGGCGTATTCAGAAGGTCACTTCGACCTCTTATGGGAACAAACGGCTGTGTACCGTTGACAGCTCCCTTTGGAGCAGTTCTGGAAGTTGGATGGACGATTGTAAACAGCAAGTTGCACAGACTTTTTTTTTAAAAATCGCCTAACATCGTCTAAATTAGGCCATAATTTCTGGGCATGCACGAATCTTTGATACCGTCCACAATGGAGAAGTTCTGGGAGAATCTATGAGTGAAAAAAAAAACAAACAGACCCAGAGTTAGTTCATATGTTGCTTTGATTCGACATGTTAAAATGTGTGAGTTTGGCAGAACATATGTGTGGTGAACTGCACGTTACTGAAAGTTGCCCAGGAACGTGCAAGAATAATCGACAGCAGGAAATGAATGGCAGCTTCTTTCCTCTGCCGACAACCCGGGACAGAAACGTAACTGCGTGGTGAGCTTGTCTGTCGCCGTGTCTGCGGCGCAGAATAGCCGGACCAGACAGTCTTAATACTTTAAGAGCCCGGGATTGTTGGACTACTTATCTCGGGCAAAAGCGAGCAGCTAAAGATTTTCGGCAAATGGGAGCTGCGTATGTGTGTTTATGCGTGCGTGCATGCTTGCGTATGTATGTCTGGAGTAGGGGAGTGAGGGTGGGATGGAGGTGTTGCATTACAGGCTGGATTCATGTGTCCCATCAATGGATGAATTTGGTTGGTTGGTTGGTTGGTTGGTTGGTTGGTTGGTTGGTTGGTTGGTTGGTTGGTTGGTTGGTTGGTTGGTTGGTTGGTTGGTTGGTTGGTTGGTTGGTCGATGTTGGTTATTCATTGGCAAATCTGATTCCTGTACGCACAAGTTGTTTTATGTTAAGAAACATCTTCGTTTGTTTCCAACAACTTAACCATATTGCGGATGGGATGAGAATACGAGGTCAAACGTATCACAAGTTTAGTTTAAGGTTAATTAATGGCAGCAGCAGCAGCAGTAGCAGGAAGAACAAAAGCAACAACATAAACAAACAAGTCACAGGTTAGAAGACATTTAGTAGTAAAAATCTAAGGCTTTAATTGAGCAAAGATGACTTTTAAAAACAGAAATACGGCTGCACTTTTTTCTTTAATGACTTTGGCAACAGCGGTACAGAATTCTCATTCTCCTGACATGAATGTTTCTGGGACACAGGCGTTTAAACTATGGCATCCCCACATGTCATAGGATAAGTTTGTGTCTGCAGTGGGGATGGGGAGAGGTACGCTAAACTCGCGGTATTTCATGCAACGAGACACAGATAAAAACTTTAAATGTTTTACGGCTAGTGATCAAACATATTGCCGCTTGTTTTATTTCCTCATATATTTTCGGCCTGTGCAAATGTATCACCTAAGCGGTAATAAACATTTATGCGGGGTCGAGTTTCAAGTGACACATTCAGGTTTGTGATTGGCCATTTCAGCCGAAATAATGACTTAGTTACAGCCAATGACTACGTTATTCCTCTCCCTGTCGTTACTGCACCACCAGAAGCGCGGAGATTTTCCCCACTTGGAGAAAACTTGCAGTAGAACCAACCTGTCTGAAAGCTCAGGAAACATATTAAAGTACCCCAGACAAACTATGATCTATGGAACATAGAATACATTAAGTCTTAAATTACGTTTTCAGCCCTAAGCGGTAAACAAAGAATAAATAATATCCAGACGCAAGCAAACACGGATGCATTTACATTTCAGAATAATTAAGACTCAACGGGGAGCGGTCTCCTGTGGTGAGTTTCTCGTTTAGAAGCATGTTGTCTCTTTACAACAGTCTCCTGTGGCGATTTTCTCATGTTGTCTCTTTACAACAGTCTCCCGTGGTGATTTTCTCGTTTAGAAGCATGTTGTCTCTTTACAACAGTCTCCTGTGGGGAGAAACTTAAGTCCTTCAATTTTATTGTCTATTTCTGTTGGTATATAGCAGCAGATATTACAAAGTTAAAGAGAGCGGCCAGTTGTAAACTCCAAAATTCATATGATATGATCATATTTAAAGTATTTTAAACGTTTAAATTTATATTTACTGACTTTTGAGCCCATGTATTAGTATTTTTATTGATTTTCTACGCCCAGTCAAATCTGGGATTCCATTTCAAAGTTCGGAACTGTAGTTATTGAGGCGCTATTTCGGAAAACATGAAAACCGTTCCAAAAAGGTTCTTGGAGAAACAGAAGCAAAAGTTGTCTGATTCTACTTTGCTGCGAATTTTGCATCGACTAAAGGTTTTCTCTACACGACACACGGCTGGGTTTGACGAACTAGGACGAACTAGCATGCGCGTTCGTCTCGTTGAGAAAGGTCAAAAGAAACTGTTCAATGTTATCGTGCGCCGGTCCAGTGAACATACAAGCAGAAATGTCTGTCAAACTTCAGCACGCGCAGCTGTAGTGAACATTAGCCACAGTCTTACCGTACCCCGACTGTTACGAATCGATGGCGTTTCTTTTGGAAAGGCAATCAAAAAGATGGGGAAGTACTACCTAATCCTGGCTTATCTGTGGACCAAGTCCGAAAATCTATTCACTCTTTGTGCGATCCCTTCCACTTAGGCTGCAGCCGGAAGGCAGTGATCACGTGACGATAGTCTCCTTACAGGTCTGAAAAGAGGGAGCGAAAGGTGAGACTGCTAAGCATATGACAGGAAGACTTACACTCTAATATAACAAGGTTTTTTTCCTCTCCGTGTGCATTCTGTGGACATAATCACAGCTGGATGTCTTAATACGAGATACAGAAGAATATTTCATTGTAGAACGAGGTGGCCCTGTATTGCTGTTTGCCAAAGCTGTATAAATAGAAATCCAAATATAGACATATCGCCAAGCAGAAAAGTAGGTCCCATCTAGTCTGGTTAAGAAAGACGTTGCAGCTCATTATCTTAAATTCATCTTCTAGATGCTTAATTCAGATACTCTGGAAAGACTAATCACAAAAGGAAGTAGTAATCTGATTGTGGAATGCGCGTGCGGTGTAAAAAGTTTCGAATTTCGTGTGAGTTCTTTTTGCGAGTTCTCATAGTGCCGTCAATTTCTTTAAGGAAATTGTCTGTTTCCATTGAAATTGTATAGAAATCGCCTGGAGATGCTCGTGGATGACTAAAACTGCCTTGACGTACG
The DNA here is from genome assembly GCA_004794575.1 of Lanistes nyassanus. Classification (NCBI taxonomy): domain Eukaryota; kingdom Metazoa; phylum Mollusca; class Gastropoda; order Architaenioglossa; family Ampullariidae; genus Lanistes; species Lanistes nyassanus. The sequence goes on from SMGT01007231.1 coordinate 306,298, forward strand.
GTGAATGCAATCACTGTAAATGAGGGCTGAGTGAGAGAGCGCCATCTTCGGAGGTGAACGCGTAATCTTAGAAATCCGTGTCAAGGAAATCTTAATAGTTTCGAGACAAGGACCACGAAAGCCATAATGGGAGGCAGCTCTTGTGAGATGTGTCTGGAGGATATGGGCAGGATTCTTCCGTTGGTTTCTGCCATAATGGGAACATTTTCCTTCTGACAGTACTGCCCGTCATTTTCCTCCTGACAGCGCCGCCCGTCAGCAATCCAGAAAAAAAAAACCATATTTAGAGATTCTGGATGCTGTTTTTTTGACGTCTGAATAAAAGCTGATGATTAGTCACCAATGGTCAGTGATGCACGCTTTTCTAGAAATACGACCACTCTAATACTACACGGAGGCCAGGAGTAATAGACTGTACGCACGCGACGGAAAGACTTGCAGACGATCCACGCCAAAGGGAAGATAACTCCCAACAGAAAGAAAAGTAAAATTAAGACGCTTAACGGCTGGCATTATTCCCTTGCTGCTAATTGCAGTCATTCATATGAACGCTAAGCTATTGCCTCCGCATGGCATTTTGTCTACCCTTCTGCGTCGAGAGGATACAAAGGCCCTCAGACTTGTCAGTCTTATAGCTTTTCCCGAGAAAATCCTATGCCGCTGATGGCACAATCACGTCCAATGCTGACCTTAACTCAGCCACGTTTTGCTGGATTTACGTCTCAGATGAGAAAATACTTTTCATACTCATCACTGTTGCACAGCTGTTGAAAACGGCAAAGGGAAAGCAAGTCTCTTTGCGTGAAAATGTACTTTAGTACGAAAAGTAATCGCGCGTATATTTTGGGTTAATCTCGACTTTGCATAGATCCTGTGGTAGATTGTGCACAAAATTATGGTTTAGCGCGGAAAGGAATCCCGCTTAAATGCTTATTCATTTTTTTACGCTAAAGCCCGCGTTCGTGCGGTATCTATGCTAGGATCCATGCATGCAAAGCGAAATATCCCTCATCTATAGCATATCGAGGGGGGTGATACCATGTTCGATTTTTTAAAACTCATTTCACTATGTTTGATGCATCACGCTTCAGAATTACTGGCTGACAAGACCGCGCTGCGAAAACCAGCCCCAGCGTGATTGGCGACAGTCAAGGAACTCTCTGCAGAACCTGAAGCCCCTCTTGGGTGGACGTTCTGCATTAAGACTGAAGGAAGCGGACGCTTTGTCACTTTTCTGTCGGCGAAGACGAGGCTGGTCGACGATAAAACTTGACAGCTTTTCATCCTTTCTAGATGGCAAGACGGCGTCCATCTAACGTCTTCGCTGAGCCGCTTCATTAGATATTTCTGTATTCCCAAATCTACTTCTAACTCTAAGACGAATGCATCCTGTAATCCGAATTCTAAAACCTGATCTGAAACCAGACACTAAATTGTAACTGCTGAAATAGAGTAGCTAGAAAAATAGAAAGATAGAAAGAAAGAAAAGTTGCAGAAACAATAAAGATTTGCCAGAAATCAAATCCGGCAACACTTAAAATTCAACCCGAAAGCTGTAGCCACTGAGATAATCAAACCTGCATATGCATCTGTTCGTTTATACAATTTTAATCACTGCGAACTCGCGCTGTTAAGTGCGGGTGGGGTGCCATATTGCAAGGATGAGACAGCAGCAGAGAAGAAAAAAAAAGACCAGGCAACCAGGCATATGCCAGCAGCCATGATGCCAGCTGGAGCCAAGGAAACTGAAGGCCTTTGTGCCAGGCGGCTGGCGCCACACAGTCTGGAAGGCTTGAAGCCCCAGCCAGGAGAGGAAGAAGCTGTGTCAGAAGAGCAGACGGACGGACAAAGCAGCAGACCTTCACACAAAGCACAGCGCGACTAAATGTCTGTGCGGGCCTAAAACTACCGGAACTTGGCTAAACGCATCACGATTTCTGTGTTGTTAGATCAGACTTTGTGCTGAGCGAAGCAACTTGCCGCCGACTTCCTCATCAATATCGGACATGTATCATGTCCGTATACATCACGATTTATAGCGAAACCAACATACGGGGCTGTAAGAAGCAGAAGTCCTTAATATCACGATCATAAACTGAAAGGAAGCCTCAGAAGCCAGGGAGTCGGGCGGCCTACATCTGGTTTGCCTCCGTCCCACTTTTCCATTTCCAGGACTGTGAACAAGACCTTGGGGAGAAAAGTGCACCGACGTCTAACCAGTTTATCTTCAGTGTCTGTCTCGTTTTCATTCTACCTATTCTTCTCTCTTCTTCTCTTCATCTTTCTCACTTTGTTTCCACCTCCTTCTATCTCTCTCTCTCCCATCCCTCCCCTCCCCCCTCTCTCTCTATAAGTGCGTATAACATGCGTGAAGGGGATGTGCGTGTAAATGTGCAAGTGCCTGTAGGATGAAAATACTTTTGTGGTTGTGTAGTTTTAAGCGCACTGCATTCGAAGCCGCACTCAGAACAGGAAAAACAATAAAACTATTGCTTGGGTTTCTCCGTCTTCGGGTGCTACCTCGTGTTTCTAAGACATGAGTTAAATACAAAGTAAAACGCCTGTTTCGAACGGACAAGCTTCTCTCTAATGTTCTTTGAATATAGTAGTGTCGCCAAACGGAATAATCCTTATCAGTCAGCAAGGTCCTTAAAGACAAAGTTAGGTAAGCTTGAGAAAGAGAGAAAGCGAGAATGTGCGTGCGTGCGTGCGTGTGTGCGTGCGTGCGTGCCTGTAGCGCGCGTGCACTCATGCGTTCATGCATATCTTTATGGGTGTATTTGAGAGAGAGAGAGAGACATGGACTTCGAGGCTTTATTGAAAAAACCTCACAGGTTTGTTTCAAGGGGGGGGGGGGAGTATAAAACAAACATCCAGTTATCAAAGTACAAAGGGTATGTACATAATGATATACATATAAGCCATGCATGTGCCATTATCATAGTAATTACTACGGCATTCATTCATTTCTTCTCTTGAATATCTGATACAGATATCATGCAATTTGTTTTCTCTGTGTTATCTGCCAATACGTGCACGACATCATTGTTTTCTTGCCTGTATGGCGCTCTACATATAAGTACATCCAGTTTTGATCTGATATCGCTACAGGCAGCACAGTCAAACAACACGTATTCCTCGTTTTCAATCGCTGCTTTACATTGAGGACAGACCAGGTGGTTAGGTGATCATTTCTATAGCGGAGCTGATGTACTTTAATTGGGGATATCACAAACCTAAACTTAATATATGCATCTCTAAAGCATCGCACCTTTAAAATATCTAAATATCGCTCTGGCTGCACATAGCTTTTGAAACTGTAATACAAGTCTTGTCTTTGGCTTGTAGACATGTCAGTGTGCCAGTTTTGCTGGAAGCAGTCGACTAGGCGTTGTCGAAAAGTTCTTATAAACATGTTTTCTTGCCAACACCTTGCTGTAACCACACATACCCAAATCTATTAACACAAAGGATATCCTTTACAAAAAAAGCCCAGGTACGTTTCCCACCTTCTTGCAGATAATACAGCATATTATAGGCCTTTTGGCTAGTCTATCGTCCTTCAGACGCAGCCAGTATTTGACACAGCGGATTGTGGACGTTACATATAATGGGTAGCGACCGAGATCTCCATACACTACTTTGTTCGGCGTTTGGATGGCGAGATTACGAAACCGCTTGCAGCCAAACATGTGAACTTTCTCGTCCACATCATGTGTTTGGAAACAGCAAATTTCAGAGCCATGTGCAAGTATTGGAGCTATCTGGGAATCAAACATTTTGAGGATAATCTTCACTGGAACATCTCCAAGCTATTTTAACAGTTGACTCACGAGTTCATGCATATCTTTATGGGTGCGTTTGAGAGAGAGAGAGAGAAGACAGGAGTGGTATGTACGTGCGTAGATGTGTATCTACGGACTGATATGTGTAAATGTATAATTTTATGTCTGTAAGCTAGATGGGAAAAGAGTTCTTCTTTCACCGTTAGCCATTTCAATATTTTATAAATAATGCATAAATCACAAACGGAGTGTAAGGAAAAATTGTTTTAACTCCGTAATGCTTTCTTTGCAGCAGGGATATTGCAGTCCATACAGGAAATGTTCTTGGTTTCAACTATAATCTCCCAAAGTTTAGCAAACTCTGAAAACATCAAAAAAATTAAAATCGAAAGAAAAGACAAACAGAACTAGCACTCATGTTTTAATGTCAAGACAAATTTAGAAAGTAATCCGGTTCCTGTGTGCAATCAAACCGCGCTGCTGGCCAGAATGGGATTTCATGATTTACATGCGAATGTGGAAAGAAATCTAGTTTTACTGTACGTGCGCACTAACATACCTACAAACTTCCCACAAACTTATTATCAATGTGTTGACACATACGGAGATGCATTCACACACATGCTGTACTGACATAAACTGAACACACACACACACACACACACGCACGCGTGCGCGCGCCTGCGCAGGTGACCAACTTCGAGCAGATCGAAAAGAAATAATTAAAAATAAATAACAGTCTTTTCCAACCAATATGGTCCCGGCTGTCTCTGCAATGTCTGCTGCTCTAGTTCAGTGCCATTTAATCTGTGCACCACGACTGGTTTACCATAAAATTATTAGGAATAGGATGCGTTGCGTAATGTTTTGTATTGTCCCCTCCAGTTTAGTTACAAGCCTGATCAAACTTAAATGTAATAAATATGAAGTTTGCACTCTCTTTGCCTCCCTCCCTCCCTCCCGTCTGTATCTCCCCTCCACACCCAACCCCCCCCCCTCTCTCTCTCTCTGATCTCGAACACTGCAAACGGGTAGAAAGAGAAAGACTGTTTTGGCAGGTACTATGTCCAAAAGAAAGGAGTGGGTCGCATAGGGGTTTCTTATCACCTTTCTGTTCGTAAAAATGGACATACGATATATAGAGAAAACGCCTCACAACCATTCTTATAACCAGAAGGACAGATTCGAACGTCCATGCAAACCAGCCCAGAACTCTAACGCCAGATGCCTATAACAGGATGAGGAAAAAAAGGGTTAACACCGGGGTACAGAACTAATCGAACCGTCTTTTTACACAAAACCACTAAAATCCCATCGACAGATTTCTCCCACAATGCATCCCCAACAATAAGGCTGTAACGAGAACATTTATTTGAACAGAAATCTTCAACACATTTTGATTTCTTCATTGCAGTTTTGGCGCAAAAGGTTATCTAAGCCCTCTCAACTGAAGTGCACCCTGGGATTTGCGCAAAGGTAAGTATAATGACGTCTTGTCTAGCCACGTTCTCGTGAGGGAAAGCCAGCAGTGTATGCATATGCCTATACTTTTATACCTTTCAGCTGCTGGTCTTCCGTGCCTGTGCCTTCTTGCATACGGGCTCTCTTGAAGGTGAGGACAGCTGATACAGGTATGATTAGAATACGAACTGGACCAACAGCTTTTACCAAGGTGAGGATGAGGTAGATCTGCTCAATGGTGAATAGCGTGTCATAAATAATGACCTGGTTTTTTTTAAACCAGAATTTCTCTCTATGCTGTATGCGACAGTTGCAAGCACCGTGTTTTACGAATTTCGAAGGGTCATATATTTTTGTAAATCCTAGTTGCCTCAGATAATTAATCTCAGTTACTAGCCGTAGGTGACCTGATCAATTCAAGAAACGCATTTTATACACGGAGAAGACGGAGTGACAACTGGGTGTTACCACTCGTTCATTATCAGCAAAAGGAATTTGAAAGAAATATTTTCAACAATCCGTGCATTGCAGAAACGAAGCTTTCAAATGGAGCAGAGCAACTTTATTGATATCTTACTACCTGAAATAGTCAACAAGCAACGCACGTCACGAGAGCTTGTTAACAAGCATAGGTAAACACTGCAACTATGTCTTCATTTAGCTTCCCGGACAAAACACCTTGATCACCGTCGGGAAAACAGGTGCATGTGACGAGACAAATCTACATTGCAAGAATATCATTATACCATTCTCCTCGCAGCATCTCCTGAGCTGGCGCTCCCCAGTCCTGGCATGAATGTTTTCTGTCAGACACGCTTCCTTTGGACAAAATGAATTATTTATCGGCGTGGAAGGTCACTGTTTGAAAGCCCGCCTTCCCATATTTTCACTTCGAGTGACTAACTTGCTTTTGAAGCCCGAGACGCAGCGGCCAGCGGTTTGGACGGTAATCTGTGTGCATGTAGGATGATCACTGTGATGGGGAACGCTGAGGTTGTCCCTGAGGTCCGGTCATACGAGTGCACGGATTTGATAAGGACTGTGTTGTCTGACAGGTCTTTCCTTCTCCGTCACCGTACACACGTATTCGTTGCGCCTGTTTGTATGTAAAGGTGCACGTAAATTACACTGTGAACGGTCCTTGCCGCTCTTTTATCCAGGATGGCAGATACGAGGGTTTTATGAAACCCAGCCCATGTTACATTACGTGCCATAGAGAAGACCACAAGTATTTTTGTTTGCAGTTCAGTTCTTTTATTAGACATACTCTGCGCAACTGTCTTTATATCCACCCCCTGCACCGGCGCCCTGGCCAGTCCATCGTCCGGAAAACCAGAAGCAAAAAGCCCCCCCCTGTTCGTGCCAGCCTCTGTATACTCGCTAAACTAAGGACTAAAGTCAGGTTCCCATGGGCAGCTGGGCTCTCCTGATTGCTATAGTTTGGGTTATGCTGTCATGTACTTGTGTGACTGAGTGCGAGTAGCTCAAAATAGTGTGTCTGACCTGTCATGCATGTCCACACCAGGCAGTCTGAGTGTATTGCAGGTCAATGCCCAGCCCTGTCAAATATAGAATGTGCTATACTTATATGTCCTCCGTCTATTCCCTAAATACCATACATCTAATATACCGCTTGTTACGCATATTGTTATACCCAGCGCCTTTGGTCTGGGGCCGGTCGCATGATCCGTCGTATCTGTTTTGTACACAAGAAACTGCTAGTAAAATTAAGACAGCGAACGGTCTTAGGACAGGTATTGCTGGGTGCAATGCAGGTACCAGCATCCATGTAACCAGGTCTCAGCCTATCACTGTTCGTCTTTGCCTTTTCTGTTAAAACTGCTTCGTTTCCCACACTTTAACTCCTTTGGTACCCGCCTCTTACCTCTTATTTTTGTTTAATTCGCTGGTGGCGTGTACAGGGTTAATCTCATGCTAGTCTGTTGGGTATCTGAGAATGAGAGAGGGAGAAAAAGAAAAGCGGAAGGAGGCGTTTCACCGCGTCTGAGCGTCCGTCGATCTCCATGGGGTTTTCTCACAGTAACTTACAGCGTGCTTATGAATCAGGTGGTTTATGACCAGTCAAATGACTACCGATTCTTCACTGTGAAGATTCCAGCGGATTGTTGGCACATTTCGAGAGAAAATTCACGACTGTTTTTCTTTAGCCTTCCCATCAGCACTTCCGATGCCAGTAGGGGTCGCGTGTTCCGCCCGCCTTGTGTATTTTGAATACAGCTTTGTGTATGAAGAGAAGATGCGTATGCCTCGTGCTATCTTATCGTCTTTCCGTTCGTAAAGTTGCCCGTAAATTACACAGAACGAACGGGCCTTACGGCCATGTTTATGACAGGAGGGGGAGATACTACAACTCATGCTTGCCAGCCCTGACAAATTATGAAGCACTTACACAAAATGGAAACTTAAAAAAGGCGGTGATTTCAAAGCCAAGAAAAAACTGAATAATTTAATAATTTATTGTATTATCCTATCCGAAGATGTTTTAGCTTTAAAAACAGAATTCGCCCTGGTTAATCTGTGTGTTCATCTGCAAAACCAGGAACAGAGTTTTAAAACGACAATAATTCCAACCGAAACAAAATTTCTCCTATACACTGTAATACTCGGAGCTCGTTGTTGGAAGAAAAGTTTTGTCGAGAAAACGTGCAGTGTGTGTGACCCCCGGCAGTGACTAAAAGCTTAAGACCCTCCAGCGGATAGAGTCTCGCACGTTTGAAGTCAAAATCGTACACCGTAGCAAGTCAAAATGATACACCGTGGCAAGTCATAATGGTACACCGTGGCAAGTCAAAATGGTACACCCTGGCAAGTCAAAATGGTACACCCTGGCCTGGTGCGTGTGGACGGTGTGTCATCGATAGACCAGCGAGGCAGAAAACCATTTTAGACTGGGTGCAGAATAGCAATGGACGGTCTGCAATTCTCCAGAAGGAAAAGAGAAATAGATCAAGCTTTCTTAGAAAGGTCTCGAAATCTTGCTGCTTGCTTACTTCCATGAAAAGTGTTATCACACAATGCACGTCAGGAACCAGAAAAACTCTTTCTACGCTGGGCCATGTTTCCTTTTTTCGCGAAAATACATATCATTTTTGTCAGTGTTTACTCAATCTCACTTTTTAGATGTGAAGCGTGGGGTGGGAGGATGCGCGCCTACATGCGTGAGTTCGTGCGTGTTTAGATGATATATGTTTATGAGCCTGATCGTGTCTGTGTGTGCGCAATCGATCGCGGGCGTGTGTAGATTCGTATTTAATGTCACTAACGAAACGTCTAGCAGCGTCACACTGGGGTGACATTTCCAACGGTCTACAGGGCGCGACAAAAGGGCTTTTAAATCCACACTTGACGCTGCGGGCTACTCGCGTTTTGTCGAGCCTTCGCGTGACAAAGCTGCTAGTTCAGTACCAAGGAAAACTCTCAGAGAGCCAGACTTCATGCTGTACTCCCTCCTTCCCCAACCCCACCCCCCGCCGAACTCCCACGACTTTGCACCTGCAAACAGCAGGGAAATACCGCTTATCTGAACACTTACCTTTGCTCCACGGGCTGTCCTGCTTTGAGAATATTCTGCTGCCGTGGAATATTGCTTCAGTCAGTGATCGCAGCTGATCTGATTGCCCGAGGAATCAATTGTTTTTCCCACTCGAGTTCCAGGCGCGCATGCGCGGTCCGCCTCTCATCGCGATTAACTAATGCTTGCAGACTTATGCTTAAACCTATACATGAAAACAGAAGTCCTACCTAACATCAAACCCTACCCCTCCCTCTACCCCTTAGAGGGTCGTAAGCTAATATGGGCATTGAACCTGTGACTTCGAACTGAAAATCCATGTCTCTACCACTTGGCTACCGATCACCATGGATTGGTCTCTTCATTGTCACTATAAGAAGTGACGTTGTCTAGAGGTCATGGCTTGACAGATCATCACGGATTGGTCTCTTCAATGTAACTATAAGAAGTGAAGCATCTGTTGTCGTGGTTAGCAACCGAGATGAACATGCGCAGCGCATTGGTAGGTCTGCGCATGCGCGCCTGGACTGCCTGGAACTCACGTGGGAAAAGCAATTTTGCGCCCGGGGTCTCTAAGGTGACCCTTCCATCTGGCAGACATTACGCACATATTATGCAAACAAACATGAAGCAAACAAGCACCCGCGCTTACATGCATGCGCACAGCATGCAACAACGAATGATTATTTAATATAAATTATTCTGATGGAGTGTTTGTGCGTGCGTGCGCGCGCGCGCCCGCGTGTGGATAGGGAGCGGGTGGCTATATATCAATCTGGTCCCAATTATTTATTCTAACGTTACAGCTGCAGCTCTACGCCGTGTTTTTTTATGTTTTTCTCGGAAGTAACTGAATTTATACCTTTATTGTCTTGTGGCTCGAGGGCATGCTTGCGTGTGACTGCCTGTCCCTCCCGTTACTTTGTTCAGTCAACTCAGTGTATGCGTATCACATTGCCTAAGATAATTACATACATGACTCTGTGGCTCCTGGGCAGTGCTGCTTGTGACCTGTTCTGCGCCCAGTCACTGTGTTCTATCAACAGCTGGGATTAAAAAGATTATTCTTTGATCAGATTTATTACTATCGGCACAAAACGAGATTTTTTTGCATGAATTAGCACCAGCGTTATTAAAACAGTGTAATTGGAGAGAAACAGCAGGTAGAACTGATGGGAAATAAGCTGACTTCTGTGGATATTATATTTCTTTTACACGAAATGTTCTTGAGTCATATTCTGTACAGCAAGGATGTGACGTGCCGGGCCGTACCTTAACTTATTGGACTCGACTTCTCCAGAATTACTGGACAAACTTTTATGTTGATCTCGTAAATGTAGATTTAATTGAGCAGTCGTCACCAAAACCTTTACTGCAACAGGTCAATGGTTTCTACACCAGAGGGTGACGACGTTATGAAATAATGTGAATAACTAGAGAAATCTACCGAGGGAAAAGATTCTCATACTCTGACACGTTCGCTCAGTCTCACACAGGCAAAACACTACTAGCTCAAGAGCCCCCACCCTCGTAAAACACACAACTGCAGCGAACCGTTATTCAACATATATTTCAAACACTAACTGGCTCGACAACATCAAATATATCTACAGATTATTTACAAAGAATCGCCGTGCTCGTGTCTAGGGTAAGACGCTGCCTGATTACGTCATACCACGCGGTATCAGAATGAAGACGATAAACTCCGGAGGGGAAATCAAACTGCAAAACGGCCTATGATCCCGCTCAATACACAAATACAGTAAGTGACCGACAACAGAGCTCCTACCCTCGTCACTACTGAAACAACTATTTCTGCAATACACAATTCTAAAGGCTATTCAACGACCAACAATGAAGCTATGACACTTCCACGGCCAGCACTTCCTCTACCTCCCCTTCTGGCATACGCCCGGCCACTAGCTTAACGTCTCCTGTCTCCGGTAGGATAAAACAACCTATCTTAAATCAACCCGAGTCCCAGACTCTAAGATAGTTTATGGCAAGAGCAGTCCTTAACTTATAAGGCACAGTCAACAGTCACTTACAGGTCTATTTCGTGTCGGCGAAATAAAGCCCAGTGTATTCGCGTGATTGTTAGCTGAAGCTCTCCCGACGTCCTGGATAAGATGGCGAGAGTTAGAGATCCGTGGGTCTACACGTGTCAGCTTCTCTTGGTCCTCCTACATAACTCTCTCTCCATGTCCTGTCCGAGTCTGTCTCCCCCCAATTTATCCAATGTCCAAAGCTTAAGTACCCTGTGCTGTCACGCACTGAGTTTCCAGGAACCACCTTATTCTAGTTCAAACCAGTTCTGGCCAGCCTAGGTTGGGGCAGAGCTATTAGCCTGTCATGGCTAATGAAGTAGCGCACACCTCCCAAGGTGTCGGGAGGGGGAGGAGCGAACAGGCTAAACTAAGAGTGACAGGTGATAACCTAGGAGTGACTTGTGAAAAAGGACAGAAAGAGGAGAGAAAAAGGCAGACTGACAGACGAACAGATGGATAGACAAAAGAACAGACAGACAGAGAGGCCCGGGGGACGAATGGTAAGTCGGGGATGGATAGATAAAGAGAGCAGAAATATTTCACGTGCGCTATTTTGTACCACGCCCATCTGGCTTATTTCCCCCAGAAGATTCTCAGTGTTGGGTGTGCATACGTTCATCGACAGCAGTACCGCATTGGCTCCTTGTCGAAAGGTTGTTGTCCGGCATGTTCAGACTCCTGGTCGATATCACCCTCTGATTCCTAGGTTATTAGTGACTGGGAAACGGGAACAAGCTTTTTCAAACAGTAGGGTTTTTTGTGATACTGTTAGCGCCAAGTCGGCGAATACAGCAACTAGGGTTATATCTTGGCCAGCCCCCGACTCTGTGAAGAAGTGCTACATACGGAGAAAATGACGCGTGGGGGAGGCGAGACACGAACTCAGGACCCTCAGTCCACACGATGTTCGTGCCGAGTGCTGAGCGCGTCTTTAAAAACCAAGGCCGGCCTTCGTTGCCCCAGCTGCTCACGGTTCCTGAAACCGTTGGTACTTATGGTGTTGTGATGAAGCGACCTTCTAGGTCAGAGTACCTAACCGAGACAAGACAAGATGAGGTAAACTGAGAGGAGATGACAGATAACCTGCAGCAACAATCTCCTTTATTGTCAAATTTATGTCACTCTGCGGTAACTTGCCCTCTCATACATATGTATCAACAGTTTTCGCGCTGACATCTCAAAGCACGGCCTTTCTGTTTTCTTATGAATTCAGCGTTACTTTAACAGGAATATCAATATACCGCGGTGTCGTACAACAGCGGGTAATGCTAAAAACGTCGTGAACCCATGGGGAGCGCACTCCGTCCCTCCCGCGCAGCGACTTCCTGGCACTGGCCGCCCTGTCAGCCGAGACAGACCAAAAAGTGTTCAGTCTTCTGCACGGGTTCTCAGATATCACTTGTTTAAGCAGTACCTTGAGTAAGTTTTCCATTCCGTCTGTTCACGGCCGGTTATCCCAGCGTCCAGCAATGTAATGCGTGAGCCTGTGTATGCGTGCGTCTGTCCTGCACGTGCGTGTGCGCGCGTATGTGTGTTCTGTTCCACCTGGGACGACGACACCCGCGCGGTCTAACAGCCATTCGTCTCCCTGCCCTGGAACTGTTTTTATGTCGGCAATGGCTGTTTTTGCACGGTCCCGTGCACATAGAATCCGAGGCTGGCGCCACTCTCTCCAGATCACTTATGGTTACTGAGGGGAATCAAACTGTTTGTCGTTAGCTGAGTGGTCGAGAAATGGGCTGTCATAGTTATAGCAGAGGTGCGAAACCTATGCACGCTCAGTATTTTTTTTCGGGGGGGGGGGATGAGGGGGTTGTTAGAGTTAGTGCTATGTCGCAAGTTGAAAACCCACATTAGCTCACGATTTTTTGGGGGAGGTGGGTGGGAGTAGGGGGAAGGGTGTTTGGGTTAGGGGTAAAGGTTAGGGTTAGGTGTTAGGGTTATGGTTAAAGGTTACGGTTAGGTGTTGGGGTTAGGTTTAGGGTTAGAGTTAGGGGCATGAGTAGGGTGTTGGTTCTGTTTGAATTGCAAGCCTAACTATGTAACGGGAACGAAGAAAAGAGGTTCATTGAAGTTGTGGCTTTACACAAGCAACAAATCTGAAATTTGCTTTAGCGACTCTGAAAAGTGAAAAAAGCACGCAGATAAAAGTTTCAAAAAAGAGTTTTGTTGGCCGTTGCTTTTAGAGACACTTTACCTATAGGCTTACCGATGCTTGTTGCGTCGCTGATGGATATGAACATTTGCTTGTTTTTTAATTTTATTTTTGTGTTTGAGACTTTGTTTGTTTGCTTGTTTGTGTGGTTATTTGCTTTTTTCTTTGGTTTGTCTAAGTCCCGATGTTGAGATTTTTGTTTGATGCCATCTGATGCCGTTTGTAACAGATTCGCAGACCGGAAAGCCAAACGAAAACTTTATCCAGGTCTCTCAGCTTCCTAGCATTCTCCCGATTTCTCGCTGCTTTATTCTTTTTCTTCTCTTGTTTTTCCTATTTCTTCCCTCCTACCTGATCCCTCTGCTCAAATCGCACTTTTTATTTACCATAAACTACCACAAGTCTGCCAAAGGAACACACAATTTTCAGTGAGACCATAGGCAACTTAGTATTGATCTCCAGATGACAGTTTATCGGCCCGGATCGATATCTGGCTGACGGGTCCTTTTCACTCTCGCGTGTTTGCCCTCGCTCGGTGGCAAGCTGCTACCGGACAAGACTCGTCAGGATGGCGAGCTTCGAAAGAGTGCTAATTGCTGAACTCAATCATCCTCTGATCACACTGTGCACAAGGGACAGACGACAAACAAGATTACCGAAATATTTCTGGTCTTTTTTTTCCATTTTGTTTCTTCCTCAGAGCTTCCCTCGACAGCAGCGGAATTTGGAGAACCGCAAACTCAAACGTTTGCCATGCCTATTTGGGTAAGAAGTGTAAAAAAAAGTCCCTCTGCTAATTGCGTAAACATATTCTGTCCAATCAGGCACGCGTATTTCAGCCTACATATTCCACGGCCACAGGGAAAGAAATTTTTGAAACAGACAGTAATTAAAAGGTTGGGGTTATTTTCCTTTGTAAAAACTCGTGTCATAAAGCAAAGTGATTGTTTTCTCCAGTGTTGTTCTTTGAGAACGTGTGGGGGGAAATGAGAGTGTATTTCATTTTAATAGCTGTCAATTTAACTTTTAATACAAATAAATTATTATTCAAGTTTCCATTATTATTCCAAAGAGATCTTTAACCAGATCTCGCTTTGCCAGAGGTGTAAATGGAGCCGACAACCAACGAGTGCGTTTCGTGACTAGATTAATTTTGATATCCAGGTCAAAATTAATTGTGAGAAACCTGACTGGAACGACTCCTGCCGTGAATCTGAGTAACGGAAATCATGGTCACCACATCCAGTGCCAGCGATCAGGACCTGAACTACACTTAGTTTTAACAACGTGGTAAATTATTCATACTATTCCTTTTACTGGTAGAACGCTCACAAAATGTAGTTCTAATGGCATGGGAAAATGTCAGGATTTCCGGCAAACCGGGCGACATGTAATATCCTTGTGTAAACTAAATTGGGTGCTTTTTAAGATGCGTTCTTCGGGTATTTCATCACAAACTGTTCTATTGCTCCCTTCACCATGGGGTCTTTACCATGGGCTTTTTACCATGGTCTCTTTACCATGGGCTCTTTACCATGGGCTTTTTACCATGGTCTCTTTACCATGGGCTTTTTACCATGCAAGGGGTAGGAGTGGAACGCAAAACACACTCGACTGCTGCAACTTCTCATTCTCGCCGTCACTTGACATTTCCTGCCTGCCTGCATGCCTACCTGCCCGTCCGTCCGTCCGTCTGTCTGTCTGTCTGTCTGTCTGTCTGTTGTGCTTCCGTTCGTCTCTCCCTCCTGGCTATCTGCTTGTACATGAGTCTGTCATTTTCGCTGTCAGTCGCTGTGTCTGTCAGGCTAGTTGTCCACGCATTGCCTGCGTGCTTTGCGTGTGGGCACGGGCAGACGCGTGTGCCTATCTGACCGACAGTCTGTCCGTCTGTTTCGACTGGTTGGTTTATTGTCAAATCAGCAACGAAGGCGTTATCGCGACGAGGTCAAGATGGAAGATGCTGAAGGGGCAGGAAACCAGAGGACGCGGAGACAATCCTCCGTATACCGGTGCCACGGACATAGAAAGAACTTGTGGCAGACAGGGGTTCTGAACCCATGACTCTTCGCAGCAGCGCCAAGCACGCGCTGCGCCTGTGCTGTGGTCCGCCCCTGTCTGTATGAAACCCTCTCTGCTCTCACTCGCACGCAAGTGTGTGTGCGTGCATTTTCGCGGGCAGCGACTGCAGTGAGTCTCGGGCCTGTACCAGAGAACTATCAGAGCGCAGTCCGTGAAATCAGCGAAATGGGGCGCACAAGCGAAATGCTTCCTCGCCGCACGTGCCAGAAGAATGAAGCACCTTACTGGGACAGTAGGAGAGGGCAAGAGCGAGCACTGCACCTGCAATACGACAACGCCAACTTAAAAATTCGATCATACAAATAAAAAAAGGCTCATCGACCCTTTCGGGATTGTTTCAACGAGCATTATGGACTGCACCCCCCCCCCCCCCCAGGGGTGGGTCCAGCCTTATTAGGCATCCGCTGTCAAAAGACTCGTGAGAAAAAATACTAACGTGTATCATGTGTTTAATCAGCCATGCTTTCAGTATTTCTATGACGATCACAGTTCAGCCGTGATGTTTCGGCTAACCAGGCATTTATTCCTGGGCAGGGCCGCAGGAGTCTTCAAATCTGCTTTAATTTTTTATGTCTTTTTCGTAGCATTACTCTTTTCTGCTTTGCATTTGTTAACTGTCTAGAAAGAAATCGTTCACACTCATTTAAAAAAAGCGGTTCCTCATCCCGCCCCCCTCCCCCTTTATGCAACCCAGCTCACTTCATGTAGCTAAGTGGGGTTCAGTTTTTTCAGCTAAACACTTCTATATGGAACAGGATGAGATTCCTCTGCGAGACAAAATATTCAATGAGCTGGTGGAATTCAACACGCCATATCAGCTGTTTCATTAGAGCAAACGGGGCCGCGAAGTCTCGTTGCGTCACGCCGCGTGGCCTACGGGAATTATCCCAACAGCTCCATTCTGTAGTGGAATGTAGTTATGTGAAGGGAATTACAAGGTTATGGACACGCGCTGCGCATTATGACAGAAAATACATTTGGCGTGTAATACCGCTAGAAGCCCCTCTACAAAGATTGTAGTTCCTGTCTATCGGGAGCGTATAGGACTTCCAGAAACCAGAAAACTGCTCACTCTGGCTCTTGCTAGCGCGTTAAGAAAAGCGAAGAATCTTTCTCTCTGTACAAAGTATTGTATAATTTCTCCTAGCAAACTGTAGTTGCTTCCCCTGACACGAAGCCAGTGATTTGGGGTTAATTCTTTTTGCTTTTCCTTATGCGAATATCACTGGTCTTCGGCGCTAGGTCTTGGCTGGGTGAGCTGTGCATAGCTACTGTTTTGTTTTGTTTTGTTTTTTGAAGGAACAAAAATTGTATGAAGCGTGTAAGTGTTTGTGTTTGCACGTGTGCCCGCGAGCTCTTACGAGTGTGTGTGTGGGCGCGCGTCTGAGACTGAGTGTGTGTGTGTTGGGGGACGAGGGATGTGCGCAGACAGGCAAGCAAACAGGCAGACGATCAGGCAGGCTGGTAGGCAGGCAGACAGACAATCAGACAAAGTGGTAGAGTGGCAGACAGTAGGGAAAGGGGAAGGAGACCTGTCACCTTAGAAGGGTCCTTACGTGCTGTCCAAGCACCCTAAAAGCTGGTATCAAAGGTATTTCTGTTCCCAACGATTTCTTACAGAGGATCAATGTTCCAGCTTTAAAAAAAAAACAGATAACTAAATGAAAGGTGAATCCAAACAGTCGTTAGAGGAAACTATAAAGTAATTTTTCCCATTCATTCGCACAAAGTTTTTGTCAAATTGTGAGTGTGCTGGAAACTAAAACCAGTATTGGATTTTCTGCCACCCTAGATGGAGAAGTAATTATTATCTGATGCAGTTGGAGACCTACAAAGAAACGTGCATGTGGATCTCCGATGAGCTGTCCACACCAGAGCAGCTATTTCAACTGATTCAATTTTAAATTCATTTATATTTTCTGCGGCTTTCCTTTAACGTTTAACAATTCAGCTAAACCGGGGGTTTGTTAAATTGAACTGAACTCAGCTTCAGACTAGAACACAGGCAGGCAGCTGGTGGCTATTTCTTCTTTGAATCCATTACCAAGTTAGAACTGTTAGATGCACAAATTTCAAACCAGCAGATGCCCCAAAACCTTCGGAGCTTTTTATGATCCACTTGGACACTGCACGAAAATTAACGAAGCTTAGCTCTAGAATCGAACAAAGCTCTGCATGTTTGAACGCTGTTCTTTTTTACGTCGTGTTCTAAGACAACCACGAACATTAGACTGTTTTATCTTCAGAAAGCAGTTTCCTTTCAGACAATACCTTTGAATCAAACTGAGCTTTCCACTGTTGTTATCTGCACGGACAAAGGTGTGATAGAACAAAGCTATAGTTAGAAAAGTGCGAACAATGTTGTCTGGGCTGTAAACAGTATCCCTACACCCTCCTGATGCAGAGGTGATAACGATCAGGTAGGAATAAAAACATTCGAAACGGGGGGAAACATCGATTTTGTCGAGGACTGTCCTCAGACGTTAGTTTCACAAGGGACGTAACGAACGAGTGACCGTTAAAAAATGTCTTATAGAAGCACATTCTTCCTATCTGAATGAATTAGAAACCAATTTGCTGGGCATGTTTCGCACTTTACGTGGGGCACGACTATCTTAAGGACTTTCATGGCTGTGTCAACAACTTAAGTGAATGTTAAACAGCTTTCTTTCAGCTGCATTGAAAGCGTCCTTGACGCTCTCCTGCTGTCAAAACCCACCCACAGTGCTGGCCTCACTTTTCCCGCTAGAATTCAGCAGCACTTTTCCGGTTAGAACTTGACACAACTTCTGGACGGAGGGAGAAAATAACTCTTTTGATTCCGTTCACGTCTGTTTTGTGCGCGAATTGTGGAAAACACGGAAATACCGAATCTGTCGATTCCATTCAAGTTTGTTTTTTGAAGGAGCCACAGACCAAGCGAACGTCCAGTAAAGGTAATGAAGCACAGAAACCTTTCAAGAAACACACTTTTATATGAAAAGAACATATGTGGCGATACATGATTTTAAAAAAATTATCATCGGTCATTATTATATTGATAATAAACATACACAACACAACTTGAAGCATTATGCTGTGAACCGTCCTCTATTTTAACGAAAGGGATGGGGGTGAGACTTAAAGGCGTAGAGAAACAGGAGAAAGAGGAGGATATGAGGAGGATTGGAAGGAAGACAATAATATAAACGGAAGCGTATTAAAAAAGATCCATTCGTGGTGTACACTGCCACGGACTCTTCCGAGATCCGCGCGAGAGGAAGATCCGCGGGGTCGGAGGGATCTCCATGTGTCGGAAGGACCCACGGACGTCGGAAGGATCTCCATTTGTCGGAGGGATTTGCCGGTGTTGGAAGGATCTGCAGGTGTCGGAAGGATCCCAGGATGTCGCGATGATCTCCGTGTGTCGGAAGGATCTCCGGGTGTTGGAAGGATCTTCGGGTGTCGGAAGGATCTCCATGTGTCGGGAGGATCCCCTTGTGTCGGGAGGATCCCCTTGTGTTGGGAGGATCTTCAAGTGTCGCAAGGACAGTAAGAAATAATATACAGCATCAGCTGTACACACTGTTATTTAAAAGAAACGTCGGCCGCGTTGCAAGGATTGAGCTAGTTTATCTGCGACAAAAATGTCGCTTAAAAGCCTTTTTTATTTTTTAAAAAACCCCAAAGATGGCCATGTTTCGGGAAAGTGGGACTCACATCCGTCAGTTTGAGGAAGACCTTTAACAGGACTTATCTTCTCATTCTGATGGCAATGCTATTCGCCATAGGACTGCATAGGTAAGAAGTTTTGTCGAAAGTCAAAACCGCTTTAAAAGCAGAAGCCGAACGATGCATGGAAGCTAAGAAGAACAGCAAAGACGCCTCCTTGTATTGTGGCTGCAGCAGGGGGAGTGAGGCACGACAAAGAACGCAAGACAAAAAGAAAGAGGGAGATAAATAGGGAGGTAGAGGGGTAGGGAGAGAAGGAGAGAAACAGCGTTGTCATCACAATGTTCCTTGTTTTTGCGCCCTTAGTACCAAAGCAACAGCCAGGGGAATAACACAAATGTACTGACATGAAACCAAAAAAAACCGTGTCATAAAACACTCGCATGCAGTGCGTGAAACGACGTGTGGCTAAGCTACGATAGAGAGAGAGAGAGAGAGGAAAAAAAAGAAATATGGAACTGCTATCGTGTTACAAAAGGCACTATTTCCTATACATCCTCTTGTACAGGATGATGTATCTGGTTATGAAAGTAATCCAGAGAGATGACAACAGCATGTACTTCGCTGTGTTCTGAGACGGTTTCTAAAAACAGTTTTAACAATAACGTCTGGGGCACACTGCTCCGCCGCTTCCGGCGTATCATTTAGGGACTTGGGGGCTGGTTAGAGAATTTGCATTCTGAAGGTTGCGGCTTAATACATCAAGTACAGTGAATTGCTCTGCCGCTATAATCTGATTTTATACAGCTCATGGTGTCAAAGATCTCCCGTTCAAGCGGTACAGAGGAGAGTCTTTATTTCAGGAGAATCTGCGTATAGAAGAATTGTAGTCTATTGGACTGAAATAAACAGAGTTTAGGGATTTTGTGGACTGTATTCAGGAATACTGCGGCTTAACCTTTACAGTAGAACTCGTCGATAGGGTGGCAAAGGGCAAGAACATTAATCCTAAATAATATGGAATGATAAAATAAAACACACTGCACCAGGAATAAAAGGACAGACAGTAGCTGAAAAGATGCTAAAATACATTTCACCTGTACAGCTATTTTTGTACCAGATACAGTTACATGCCAAGAAAATAGTTTATGGTCTGTTTTGACTTTTCAGTCGAATTCTAAACAAAATTGTTAAAATATGCTACATCTACAGAGGATTATCACCCATGCATGCATACATGCGTAAATATTTATACATACATCATAAAAACACACACACGCACGCACGCACGCACGCATGCGCGCGCTTATAAAGAGTCTCTCTTTATGTGTTTCATTATCTCTCCATATATCTTTTTAACAACAGAACACTTTCCACCTGCCGTCTTCAACGCCTACATGTGTCTCTTTTTACACGCAAACCATTTACTAATAGTGTTTTTTTAAAATTAAGAACGTATGCCATCACCGTGAATGTGAAATCTCCATGTCAAATGGCTGAAAAACGCGTTTAAACGTTTTTTAATTGTATTTCAAAAAGCATTTAGTTTAATAATGCAAGAAGTTGCTATGTTACAAAAGCACAAATGTATTTTGACCGCAGTATTGTCGCGTTGTACTTCCACTTTTTTTTTTTTGCTTTTTTTTTTTTTTTTTTTTGCTTTTTGGTCCTGCTTTGGCAACTCTATTCACTGGAAACATTTTTCATTTGGCAATTGAAATGTCCACCTGTCGCCTGCTTACTTGAGTATCTGCTAGCCTGTCTCTCTGTCCATCTGCCAGCGTGGTTTTCTAGCTGTGTGCATGCAGGCATATCTGTGTCTCTGTCATATGCATTTACAATAACACGTATCCATGCATGCATACGAACGCACACAACACGCGAGTATGGGCTCACGCAAATACATGCGAACGCACGAGCGTTCACCACACTCTTATTGCGTACAAAATGAATGTTCACATATATGGAAAGGTTTATTAATCATTTTTATTATGGCATCAGTGGGAAGACATTCCAATTACTCGTTGCAATTTTAATTTTCCTCTTGACACGAGGCCCGTGACAACAGTCACGTTTCTAGGCTGTCACAGCGATTAGGGGTAGGGCAAAGCGAAAAACGAAAGAAAACAACAGAAAAATGTTTATATATCCCTGACAACGATAGCGCCCATTATAGTGACAAATAGATTTAAGCTGAAATCCACACGATTCATCGCTCTCTCCTTTTGCTCGAAGGTCGAGCAAGTTGTACCACATACTCACACGATTAATAAAGAACAAATGAGGACCGAGCGCTGAAATTATTGAAAGATAACTCCAACAAAGGTACTGGCAGCGCTCAAACATAGCCCTATGCAGACGTATGTGCCCAAGGGAGCTAACCGTACCCAAACACGTAGCAAAGCTCACTAAGCGTGTACTGACAACTAGGATTCAAAGACGAACACAACATAGGACAAATATATGAAATCCTCAAGGTGCAAATTATAATTAATAAAGAACAAATGAGGACTGAGCGCTAGTTGTCAGCATACGCTTAGTGAGCGGGCTGACTACATTAACATGGATTCTCTGTATGCACACGTTGTGCACCGAGGGCTAGCTGTGTGAAGAATAGCGCCGTTATAAAGAAAGGGATGGCAGATCTTTTTGAGGATCTGCCAAGCTCCTTTCTTTCGGCCCTCTCTTTGCTACGTGTTTGGGTACGGTAAGCTCCCTTGGGCACATACGTCTGCATGTTTGAGCGCTGCCAGTATCTATGTTGGAGTTACATACTCACACAGCTGTAAGTTTTCTTCGTGAAACGGCAGAGACTCGCCCGGGCAACACCGCTCACAACAGTTCCATGCACACGGCCCCCACGACTCAAGCCGCGAGCAGACCGCGTGCTGACGTCCCGAGCGCACGTGTGACTACAAGGCGCGTGCGGTCCAACCTCGCCACTCGCTGTCTGAGGCCACGGTGGGTGTCGTTTGCTCTGTGGGACGACAAAAGCTGCAACGACAAGCGTCATGACACCAAGGTGACAACGTGTGACGTGCAGGAAGCTGTGGTGCTGCTTCGTAAACCGCAAGGACCGTTTTTCTTCCTCGCTGAAATTGTCTCCCCTGTCACAAAGATTGTGGAGCTTCGCTCGTCACAAAACCCCCGAAATTCAAGCTCGTGTCTTCTTCGCCGAAAATCTAAGTTTTCTTTTCTTAATCGATGCGCTTGATGACTATATAAACCGGAGGACACTTAAAAAAAACTGTCGGTAAAATCCAGGAGATCAAAAGGTAAGTTGACGAGATTTCTTTCTTCCTAGTGTTTTTTTGCTGGTGTCTTTCTTATTTTCATTTCTTATTTATTTATGTATTGTCAGTGTGTGTAGAACCGTCATAACATTTTATGTGATGTCCGTCGTGCGAGTGTGTGATTTAATGTACAGATTTAGAATTGATTTTTTTCACAACGAGCAAATGTGTTGTACAGTACTACCCTTATCAACGTGCTGTACGTCATCTTGAGATTTGCCGGGATCGTAGCGCTAGTGTTTCTGAAACACAAGATTTTCATGCGGATAGAAAGTCCTTGTAGTGGACAAAGATGTGTGTGAATAAGTACTTGGATTTCCACAGGTAAACGACGCAAGATATTTCACTGCTGCAGTTTTAAGTATGTTTCGTCTACCCAATTTCTGTGTCTACAAAAAAAAAAACAAAAAAAAACCAAACGGTAGACTACCTATTTAATCAAATAAAATCAGAAACTCGTTCAGAAACGTGTTCAGAAACACGCGACTGTGTGTTTAGGCGAACGAATACACTCACGTGCGAGAAAGTCAGATCAATGCAGCTTTATTCCCATATGGACAAACACTGCCTGGTCTGTGACTGATGTTTACATTAATACTGAGAAGGCTGACGCAGATCAGCAAAGTGAATGCACAAACACATACACACTCGCGCCCGGGCGAACACCTACACGGTCGCAGAGAGAGAGAGAGAGAAAGAGAGAAAGAGGGAGGGAGATCGAAAGAAAAGAAAAAGGGAGGGGACGGGTGTTCTGGATTTTCACGATCATTCTGAGCCAACTGATTGCTAACTCTTGCTTTCCGGGGATGTGGTGCAATGTGATGATCTTTATTGGCGACCTGATACCAGCAAATGAAATTCCAGATGTTTTCAGTCGATACAGCATAGGCCTTGCGGATGAAGGATTTGTTGATGCTATCACCATTGTTTGTGATCGGGAACCCTGTGATCTTATAGTCATCGTTTGAAATTTTCATTAACTTATTCTTCTCTTTTATGAAAGGCGTTCGCGAAAAACACTGCTGCAATATGTCAGGACGGGCTCTTTAATACTGCCGTAGAGTTCGTAGAGGTGCTGAGGAGAAAGATGGAAAGACCAGAGTCTGGGAAAAGATTAACTTCTCCGCTGACACGTCTTCTGCGTCACATATGGTCCTCGAAGGACAGCAGGCAGTCAAGGATGAGACCAGGTTACCGGATGGAGTCCACAGTCTCGATTGTATCCCGACCGACGGTCGTTGGTTCAATTGATGTTGCACCGCGCCTCTGATCAACCGCCAGTTTCTTAGTTTTACAAACGTTAAGTTCTAAATAACGACTGGAACACTAGCCTGCAAAGCTTGTTGAGCAAGGTTTAGTGTGCATATTCTCAAGTCATTCTGAACAGTTTACAAACCATTAGTTCTACAGTACTTTTAATTTTTAAAAAAACGTCAAAGGAAGAAAAAAAGGAAGAGATAAAATAAGAAAGAACGTAAAGAAAGAAAGAAAACAGACGAAGGAAGGAAGAATAGACGTGAGTGAGAAAGGAAAAATTGGAGAAGACACAGACAGACAGATCGACGGACGGACGGACGGACAGGCAGGCAGACAGAGACAGCTGTGTACATAGACACAGAAAGAACTGATTACCTTCCTGCACTACCAGTATTTTTCTGATCTAAAGGCTAAGTGTTCCCTTTGCAGACGTATCATTTGTATTAGATTTTTCTCCTTCACAAAAAGTCCGTTCTGGCTTCACCATCGAATTCTGTAAATGAAGATACATTCATTTGTTAAAATTTCGCTTACTGTTTTTTTTTCTGTAGCAAACATAGACACATCCATTTGGATGAACCAGAACTTTTTATCTGTGGCTGCCAGCCAAGTCCAAAACAGAGTATACCTTTTCAATCCTTTTTTTTCTCCAGAAAATTAATGCTTCGTCAGTGACATCGTGGCTGTTTTACGCCGCCATTTCTGTCTCGCTCTTTGCCACACAAGGGCTGGAAGCTTACGTTAACCAGCTATAGTACCTGGGCTTTTTTCGCTCCAGTCCCTTAAATGTCAGATAGTTTAAGCCAGTGGAAGCTGACAGATAAACGAATAGTCAAACTTTATGGATTTTTGTTTTCGTGTTCGGGGTGTTGCTATGTTGGAGGTGGGGGGACTTTGTTCAGCAAATAGATAAAAAAAATCAGTATCATGGTATAATTTTCTAAAGGCCACGGATCTTTCTTTTGTGTGAGAACAAACTAAGAAATGTCCTGTATTTTGTGTATATTTATATACTTAATTGTATGGACTGAACTGTGCAAAAAGGCAGGGGTTCAATCCGTGGATTTCTAAATCGTGGTAGAATCACTTTATCCACACATGCGGAGAGAGATGCGCAAGGAAATGACTCTACTGGAGGCCAGGGTTATAATGTTCGTACCTTTGAGTAGAGATATGAAAGAAAATAGTCTTACTAGATGTTTAAGAAAAAAATCACTATCAGTTAACAGGTGTTGAGCATAGAGGAAAAAGTCAGTTCCTTCAGCCATGTGAGCAAGAGTTGCAAGCAAGGGTGCAACTGCCGAGCAAGAGCAGAGAATGATGTAAGAGGTCGTTACGCCAGTTACGTTTCGACTAATTAGAGGAACCAGGAAAATGACATCAAATGCAGCACTGGGCTGTGTCAACAAAAGATTCAAAAAGACAATAATGTGCCTCAAAGAGTCGAAACTTGAAAGACCCCTTCAAAACAGTTCGCCCTCGTCGATCAGGCAGATTCCACAATCATTTCTTGAACATAATCTAAACAAAACTTCAAAGGCGTAGTGTTGCCAGTATGTTAGACATGTATTAACTGAACAAGCAAAAACACACATAATATTAAATATTTTTTAGAAGTACATAATACCAAACTTTAAGAACCTAATGCTGACGTCAGTGGAACTTCCTATTAAACTAAGGAATTAATGCTTGCTGTTATCAGCTGATAATTGTTAACTAAATCCTTTAGCAAAATATTAGCATTCTTCGAGCTGTATTTTAGCCAGAGTTAAATTTAGGTATTTGTCGAGGGTTATACTGGCCAAACTCGGTCGCAGGCTGTAAGCAGTTGATTAGCTTTATGCCAGACAGATCAGTAATATCGTCTAAGCAACGTGATTTCCTGCATTCTAGTCAGATCCCAGAGCTCTTAGTCCATTGAATTTAAGAGCAAGTCTTCAGCTCTTTCCACCATGACGTCAGCACAAAAAAGCAGGAAGCCAGCAATTGACTCAATTCCGTTTTAAATCGCAAGCACTTACTCTGTGCTAAACAAATATTTCATGGAGCGAAAACTTAATTCCTTTTACGAGTACACGGTAGGCTTTCTGCAGCCCATAGCATGATGTTCTGTTCACTCTGTAGCCATATACTTAAAACTCTCCTCGCACGCTATGCGAATCTACAGACGTAAGTGCTCTGACTGTAACATTTTTAAAAACCCAGATACTAGTTTCGTCTACCAGAAAAAAAACCCGCTGTTAATTAAAAAAAACAAATTGCCAGGTCGGCCGCTGTGTTTCGCTTTCAGGGTGACAGCAAAACACCCGAAATGTGTCATTTCAGCTTCTACCTACCGGTTGCAATTTTTGCGGTTCGATTAACTCACCCCAGACTGGCTGGCGATGAAGGCCAAAGGAACGTCGAGACGGAGTTTTCAAGACTGAGAGGTTGCTTGTAACCTCTTTGCGTTTTCTGCTTTCCATTTTATTTTATTTTATTTTATTTTATTTTATTTTATTTTATTTTATTTTGGGGAAACAACATGCTCTACGGCTTGCAGTCTGCAGCAAGGAGCTTGCGTGACACACTCCATCTCGCTGTCTTCTCGTCAAGAGTCATTTTGGCAGCGAGGGTTGAAGACGGTGCCTTGACCAGCGAGACCTGTTTTCCGCTCATTTCTGCAGCGGTACTCCCCTTCTGCCAAGGCTAGCGGCCCCATAAATCACGCGCTTGCTCAGGTTCACCCTGAATCTAACTGGAACGATACTAAAGCAGCTTCTTGTGCCTCCCAGTGATGTCCTCCTGTACCCTGGAAGAAAATGGCGCTCCCTTTTCAAACTGAAAGCGTTCTTTGTTTCGAATATCGTTCCGAAGTAGACGTAAGTGTTTTTGTCTTGCTATCCAGAAACAAGATCTCCTCCTTACGTGTCGCTTGATATTGTGGTTTCTTTATGGTACTCATGCGTACCTGCACACGCGCATTCTATGCGCACATCTGTTCACCTTTGGGAATTCTGCATATGCATGCAGACGAAACAATCTGCACTAGCCCTCTGCATACATGCATACCTATAAACATGCATACCTTTTAAACATGCATGCTTATAAACATGCATGCCTATATATATGTATAACTATATACATGCATACCTATATGCATGCATACCTATAAACATGCATGCCTATATACATGCATACCTATATACATGCATACCTATATACATCCATACCTATATACATGCATGCCTATATACATACACACCTATATACATGCATACCCATATACATCCATACCTATATACATGCATGCATATGTACATGCATACCTATATACATGCATACCTATATACATGCGTACCTATAAACATGCATACCTATATACATTCTTAACTATATGCATAACTATATACATGTATACCTTTATACACGCATACCTATATACGTGCATACCTATATACATGCGTACCTATAAACATGCATAACTATTTACATGCATAACTATATACATGCGTATCTATAAACATGCATAACTATATACATGCATAACTATAAAAATGCATAATATATACATGCATACCTATATTCACGCATACCTATATACATGCGTACCTATAAACATGCATAACTATATACATGCGTATCTATAAACATGCATAACTATATACCTGCATACCTATATATACGCGTACCTATAAACATGCATACCTATAAACATGCATACCTATATACATGTATACCTATATACATCCATACCTATATACATGCATACCTATATACATTCATACCTATATACATGCATACCCATATACATCCATACCTATATACTTGCATACCTATATACATGCATACCTATATACATGCATACCTATATACATGCTTACCTATGTGCACCCATACCTATATAACACGACATTCTCCTCTGCAACTTACTCCTCACGTGCTCATGCGTCACGTGTAGCCAGCTGGTAATAAAAGGACCAAAGGAAAGTGTTTCATTTCACTGTGATAACCCCAAGGAAAGGAGCACAAACGGCGCATGCTTCCCTTGCCTGTCTCAGCTTTCGTCAACACAGCGCAGTTAGTTTTAATTATGACAGGCCTGGAGCTGTAGCAGCCTCCAGCCTCTGGGTCTGTGTCTCGCTGGATAAATATTGTAAACTTTCAGCTCGAATTCTTTGGTTTAATTTCCGTCGTCTTGTTCATACTGCTTAATATTTGTTACATTTTTAATATGAGCCTTCTGGCTGGCCCATCACTAAGAATAAAATCGTCTTCTCTATGTCCCCTTTCTTTGGCTTTCCTTAAACTATTTTTCTTTTCAATAATTCCACATTTATTTTTCCTTTCGTCCTTTCTTTCTTTTTTCTTTCTTGCTGTTTCTTCTATCTTTTCTTTCTTTATTTCTATAGATTTTTCTTTTTTTTAAATTTCTTTTGCTTTTGCTTGTTCCTTTTCCCTTTCGATGTCTTTGTCTCTTTTCTGTTTAAAATGATTGTTCATTTCTTTGTATGCTTGTTTGTTTGTTTGTTTGCTTGCTTTTTTGATAACTGATGTGTTCCTGTCCAACATAATGTCTGCATGTACAGTGTGTATGTTTTCAGCGGACTAGGACATAGCTCTGTCAAATGGTTAATAGCGTATCCACATCAGAAAGACTTTGTTCTGTGTTTCAGTTGCTGAGATCTATACTGTATCTGTGCCATACTCTTTCTTTCTGGTACGAATCTGCTCCGATCTGTGTCTTCTCTGTCGGTTATGCTCCGTGCATTTAGGATACTCCATGTGCCCGCTACAGTCTATGTGTCTACTACGCCACTCCTGTCTATGGTGTAGCTCACAAAGTTCGCATTTTAGCTTCCCTGGTCTCAGACAATTCTAAAAGATACAAGAAAAACAAGTGACTGCCTTCCTCCAAGCGGCAGTCACTTGTTTTTCTTTTATATTTCAGACAATTCTCACAATCTCTACTCAGGGGAACACCTCAGTGGTTCTTTTCTCTAAAGGGTTGCCAGCGGAGTAGTGATAGGGGTCACTATTTCAGCTATCCAGCGCCCTTGCAGCACCGAATTAAAGGGTTCGCAAAATGTTGTTCCTTCTAAACACAATTGATGCTGGGCGGGAAGAGGGCAAAAGCATAGGGTTTTTTTTTCCTCAAGAAGGCGGCGGAAGCTAGAGATTTTACCCCACCCCTCCCTCCTTCCCAAAAAGGATGGCATTGTGACTTTTCCGCGTATCGCTGCGAGAACGTACATTACAGCTAAGAGGACACGCGCATGTTTCGCGTCAGTGCCAGAACTTGTGCCATTTGCGCGAGATATACCCGTTTTTTCTCTTCGCGTACACGCAGACCTTTTCTCGCAGCGTGCTGAAGAACAGCGAACAGCCGTAATGTCTCATTCGTCTGATTGAGCATTCCCTTCTCTTCTCCCCCCTGTCTTCGAAAGTGCCGTTACCATCAGATAGCAGAATTCTCCTGAGCAAATTTACGTGAGCACTTTGCTTGCAGTTACCAATGCGATTTTCTGTTAAATTTTGTTTCGTCGTTTTTTTTTTTACTTTTATTTTGGGAGCAGCATTACCAAGTAATTTACTCTGCAGTTCACGAAGTATACTATAACGGGCTGTGCAGAAAATTTCGCTACATAGTAAGAAGCGTAAGATTATAATGTAAAATAAAATTCTAAACTATTATAATGTATAACATGTACACTGTTAAGCGCATGTGCAAAATGTATTTTAACCATAGTCAATAATTATATTCTACATGCAATAATTAAATTTTAAAATTGCATACATTAGATCGCCATCCTAACTGCAGATACGTGTGTACATATACATATGGACACGAACAAGAAAATCGGAGAGAGGAAAAAAGAAAACCAGGCCCTTTAAGGAACTTTGTTAACTCTACGTCGTGGCGCTGTAGTCACTTACAGTTCCCCCGTGAAATCACGTTGCGAAGGTTGTGGCAGTTGTAGGAAGCTTCGGGGACAAGGGGAGGTAAGAGGTAAGGTTGCATAGGCGCTCTTGCCTGACGCTGAATCCTTCCTAAAGTTCTGCACCAGCCACACTCAGTCCCCAGGCTTTGTTCCCGCCACTTTTGTTATAACACCGACGGTGTCTGTGGTTTCTCAACGGCTCCCAGACCGCACTGTCTTGCTTGCAGTTACCAACGCAATTTTCTCCGTTAATTTTTATTTCTTTCGTTTCCTTCTACTTTTTTTGGAGGAGGGAGGGGGACAGCGTTAGCAAGTAATTGACTCGACAAGTCACTGAATGTAGAATGCAGTCGTGCTGGCAGCTTGAACAGTCCATCAACGTTTTTAGTTTAAAATCAGAAGACAAGGGCTCGGCGGGAGAGCATTGGAAGGAAGGAAATAAGACCTGGTTTCCGGAAATAGCTATGTTTCGCCTTTTTTCCCCAGACATACACAGCATGAAAACAACATAGTGAAACCTTGTCGCTTCACACGTCCATGTGTTCAGAAATAAAAAAAACATAAACCTGTTCAATTCGATACTTTATTTATCTGACGATGCATACGCGTACGCTGGTTGGAGAATAACAGTTGCAATGCTATCCTATTCTTCGCTCTATCTTCTACTTCCAAGGAATAAGAGACCATTGCATATTTTTCTGTTTTATCTAGCATTATTTCCAAAATATATTTGTAAGTGATTTGAGAGCTCGTCTTCTGAGAAGTCAGTTCTTTTGATACCTCTCTGCCGACTTTGAGATGATCGTTATGACTGCTGGGGCGTTTGGGAGTAGTTTTAGACAGATAGCTGTTCAGCCCGTACAAAATATTCGTCCCTTGTTCTTCAGCCGTAACGCTTTTCCCAGACATCGTTCCACCAGTGCATTTATTCCCCGGAAGAGGACACCTGGTTTCACCCAACGGTCGAATCGCTGAGCGCCGATAACTCTTATCTGGAGTTAACAGACAAGTAGCGCCATCTACAATGTTTACGTCTTGTCCTCCCCATCCAACCTTTGCTCCACCCGTACCGCAACATCAGCGAACAGCACTGACCTCTCCGTCTGCACGAGGGACGGCAGATGAAAACCTCTCGCGCTCAGCGACACGGGATGTGGGAAAGCCTTAGGACCTTAACGCCGTCAGCTTGGAGCTTTGCGAAGGTATTTGATATCCGCTGAAGCGTGATTCGATACATTTCGCGGCTGACCGATTTCGCGTTTGTCTTGCCAAAAGTGTCTTCGTCACGTGAGGAGGAACTGTTTGGGAAGCAGTACGTGGTAACAGCCTCCGTTCCTATCGCGTCATGGCAGGGACCGTTCCGCACATTTGCCACGAACACAGAGGCTCCTGGGTTCAGATCTCGTGACCCCCATCTGTATTTTGTTTTTGATTTAGCGTCCCTTTACATGTTTAGCCTGTCTAGGGTTAATGGTGTCCTGGAGCTCATGCCATCTTTTCACTTGCTCTTCCTCCACCCTACCCACAATCAAACAACCAACCAGCTGCAACAACCAGTGGAATGTTATTACAACAGATAATGTATTGCCACTACACTACACTACACTACACTACACACTATACACTTCACACTACACACATCACACCACACACTACACACTACACTACATAACACTACACTACACGACACTACACACCACACTACACACTATACACTACACACACCACACTACACACTACACACCACACACCACACAACACTACACACTACACTACACTACACACTTCACACTACACACTTCACACTACACACATCACACATCACACTACACTACACAACACTACACTACACTACACTACACTACACTACACTACACTACACTACACTACACTACACTACATTACACTGCTATCTTTTGACCCTTAACCAGTTAAAATTTCCAGAACTTAAAAAGGAAAAGAAAATAAATAATCGTCACAATTCTCACCCCCTCCCACCACACACTAATTGAATTGGACGTACATCAATTAACAACACTTGGCGCCATGGTGTTCAGGATAATTATGCAGGTGGCCGGATTCGGTGAACAAGATCCACAAATCTTGTTTCTGTGAGATCTGTGTTAGAGGGAACTATCATCTGCTCTAGAAAGCCCCGTACGACCACTTTCTTTCTGAATGAAAGAGCACATGCGACTCTCCTCCAGCATAACTCTGGAGCTGACTGCATTGATCTCCTGGCTGCATGTAATGAACGTTCCTTAATTCCTCTTCTTCCCACATGAAAATTCCCAACGTTTTACGGTCGGAAAAAAGAACTTTTTATGTCGTTATGAAAACTTAGGTCGTCCTTTGTAGTTTTTTTTAAAACTGCGCATTTAGTGCCAGGGTTCGCTTGCGTGAGCGTTCTTATGTCCTGTTCGCTGGTAAAGCTGCATATAAAATACACGGGGCCTTACGACCGCCCAGATGACCGGAAGTGAGGATACGCACGCTCTTGCAAGCCAGCCTGGGAGCAAAGTTCATGTTCTGCGTTGAGATACAGGCGATCATAGACACATGACAGAAATTGAGCCACCAGTGGTGGCCGTTGTAGTAATCATTACCGAACGGCGTGTCTGTGTATCACTTCGCGCACAACAAAACCTTTGCTACAAACTGACGAACTTTACCCCGTCGAGGGAGACGGCCACGATTCGGTACACAGACGCTATTCTAATTGCCTCCCAGCAGGAATGAGAGTGAACAGCATTTTTAACCCCTCAGATAGCACTTGGTCTTGTTTCCCTACCGTCACCCCCAAACGTGTGGTGCTTGAAGTCTAAACAGTGCTCCCCGTTACTGCTGCTTTAAAACGTCAGCATCAGGGTCACCTGAATGATCGAACGCCGCTATCTATAGCCTTCATCTCTCTTCAGATCTTCGGAAAAAAGCCTAGGGAAAAAATGGTGTTGTTATCTACTCCTCTGTCCCAGGCAACGTCCACTCAAGTTCGGTGTCCGTGAGAAACTAAATTGCATCTAGTAGAAAGAAAAAAATTCGCTGTATACCATTGGGCTCAATCAGACCGGGCAAAACAAACCGGGAGACGACACGAACTCGCCCAGTGTCCCAAAACATTATTTAAACTCATAAAGAGTTGTTTCGAAACTGATTCGATGTATACAGAAGATATGTTGTTAGAAGGCCGAACATAAGAGAGTATGCCACCGCGAAACATATTTGCCAAAATTGGTTTACAGTTCTCCTCCGTTATCCTCCACAATTTTACGGGGAAATCCGCTCAACTGGTAACCGGGGTTCGTAACCTCTGACTGCTGAATATTAAGTAGCGCACGAAGTCATGCACTTACTATGGAAAAATGAACTGAGAGCGAGTAAAATAACAACTACGTGCATCGGCTTAATCTATCTGTGATGTCCGCAACGCCACCTCAGCTTTCAGATGTGATGTGTATAAGGCCACATACGCTATGCAGTGATGTTATGTTCGATACCCGTAACCACATGACAAGCTCCAGGAGTCGTATTTTTTTCTTTAAGCACCTGGTGAGTCACAAAAACAAAACATTTGCAGCCACGCAAAGAGATTTTGTATGCTTAGCATGCGTACCCGCCTTACATATAATGTTTAATTAGTTATCCAAAGCTTAATGCCTTTAACAAGATTAGCTACCACGTGTGTTGCGTTTCCTGCAAGGTCGCGCGTGTGACAACATGTTAAGGAGTACTTTTGCTGCACTTTAATATTTTCTGCTTTATAAAATATTTTCTGTAACTATAACCCCATGCTAGACTGAACTCTCATTTTAAAGAGATGGGAAATATGGCTTTATAAGGACTGACTGACAATCAAAAAAGGTTATGTTGTATGATAGGGGAACGGGTAGCAAAACATGATGGCCAGACTGACCCACGAGAGACAGTTTTATAGAAGCGAGACGTATTATCCTGTGTGGCTCGTGAGCCTTGCGTAAGTCAGCCGTGGCCCGTAGATAAACCTTAACGTCCTTCCACTTCGAGCGATATCTTGATCGCCTCATAAATTTGGATTTATTTCTCCATCGGTAGCAAAGCAATCAATCAGATTATAGATGGCTGTAAGCCGACTTTGCTAAAGATACATTCGCAATCGTCAACAGTCCCTGGAAGCCTGGTGCAGTGGGTGGATTCAGAAAAGCAGAGAGTGTATACGCTTTACCAGAACTGACGAAGGTGGGATTCTGTTGCTGACTGGGTACTAGACAGTTTGGAGTGTTTTTGAACTCAGTGCAAAGTGTTTTCCACTTCTGTAATCACTGGAACTGTCATCAGACAGGTGGTAAGAAAAAATGCACCGAGTCAGGCTACGAGACGACAAATAAAAGACATCAGACCATCTATATATATATATAGAGAGAGAGAGAGAGGGGGGGGGG
>SMGT01007231.1:344142-366232 GCA_004794575.1 Lanistes nyassanus
GGGGGGGTTGCGGTTCTTCTGTTTTCTCAAATTTTTCCCTCAGGGGTAGAAAAGTTCAGCGGACTGGGGAATATGTTTTGAAATGAATGAGTAGATATAACCGCCTGGCCGTTCAACACGCTGGGGGCTAAGATGAGCTTTGGCCCCTGTGAATCCGCTTGCTATCTGCTTAGTTAATATACATGTTTCAGTCAAACCACTGATCTTGCAACATCCTGCAAGGGAAAAAATCCCACACGGCTTGGAGTCAAACCTACGGTTAAAGCCTGTATTAAATGCATGATTTCGGGGTCTTCGGCTCTCGTCACGTGGAAACATGATCGGCTTTTGGGAGGCGGGACTTTCAGAGGGCCACCAAACCCACATATAGTGATTATAAAATTGTTTCAAGCTTATTATTAAATCATTGACCACTTACTAACAGAAAAGACAGTAATCCGATTTTGTGGCAGTTAATTCCCTTTGAATAAGCATAATTTGAGCACATTTGGGAGGAGCAGGGTTCCGACCACCTGAGGAGTCTGCATACTTAAAGCATCTAAGGTAACTTTTTGTTGTCGGCTAAGGGGCGCAAACAAACACGTTCCTTAACTCCCGGATGTACAGTAAAACGTAGTTCTTTTGATGGTTACGGCAAACGTACTCGCTTTTGTGTCGACTTTCTTTTGTTCTCTATACACTAATGTTTGTTTCACCTCTCTTCTGTTTTATTAAATTTACACTCGTGTGTGTCGAGGTTATCTTTCCCTGATATGCAAATGAAGCAGTCACAAAATTCAACACCCATGCGCCCTCACGCCTGTGCGCAGTGCCAACAAACTCTATCCCCACCACCACCACCACCACCACCACCACCACCACCACCACCACCACACACACACATCGTCCCCACTACCAGGACAAACATTACCGTCATCCTGTTCCTTTGTCGCAACCGCCGCCTCCTCCAACGGCAGCAGCAGAAGCATCAACAGCGGCAGCAACAACAACAGGCACTCCAGCCATGCCTCCAGCACAGCCTACGGCATCAGGACTACCACTTCCTCCTTTGCCGCCACTGCCACGAGCATCACCACCATCATTACAGCTGGTGCCAGTTAACTACATCTAACTACTCACGTTTACTGTCGTCCTTGTCGAAATTTACGTAAGCAATTTTATTATCAGGTTCCTATGGGCCAGCGACCATCGGACATCTGAGAAAAATGAAAGCTCTAGCCGGGGATCGCGAGGGATCCCATCTGAACGGCAACCTGAAGCTCTCATGGGGCCGTGTTTACTGTCATCTGGTCTCAGATACTGGCCGCATAATACGTATCAAATTTGTGTCCCAGGCCGGGGCTTCTGTTTCTGTTGTCTACAAGCAAATGAACCGGTTTGTTCCAGCTGTTTGCCCCGAGGTGGCAAACACAGCGTGCAAACAGTGAAAGTGAGTTAGCGTAGATATCACAGTGTCACAACCAAGTTTCTCGCAACTGGTTCTAGAAATAAAATAAAATAAAACAAAATAAATAAAATATGAACTTAAGGGAAAACAAGACAGACGAGGAGAACAGATAAATTTAAAGTAAATTTAGTTTGAATGTGAATGAAATATGAATGACATTAAAATAAATGTATAGTAAATTAAGTAAATTGCCTCACAGATGAAACCCATTACGTTTGCTCTCGCTATGACCGCTCCCACCTTCTAGATTCGATCTAGTTCTGATAGGTGCCACTCACTGCGTTTTACCTAGTTCTATCACCAGACGCTTGACAGGGTTGATTTATTTTGAACAGCTCCTATCCGTTACATCTGACCTAGGTTTCACAGCTGCTGCACCTCGCTGGTTTGACTGTGTTGTGACGGATGACACCCGCGCATTGTATCGAGATTTAAGCGGGAGGTCCGCACATGTCCAGCTCCAGCAGACTGTCAGCGGCCTTTGGGGAGCTGCGTGTTTGATTCACCTTCGCTGTGATCAAATCCTTCTACTTAGAAAAATCTGAGGTCGAGACTCTGTCTTATAGGCGGGTGGTAGAGCTGGGGACTAGCCGGTGGAGGGTTTTGGGATCGAATCCTGATGTGGCCAAGGATTATTTCATGGAGTCATACATTCTGCAAACTCCATTCAGCCGTGTCCCCGCACATTAAATTGGCTGTCCGCACTGACCATCTCACTGCTGCTATCAGTCTGGTGGTTGTATCAGTGCATAGCTTAGTAATAGGAGCCCTATCCCCCCCCACCCATATTCAACTGCCCTGATATGCACCCAGTTTGCGGCGGGGCGTTACGCAATCTCCAACCAACCAACCAACCAACCAGCCTGTCATAGCATCGATCATGTCCAGTATCTTTGCTACCTTTAGTATACTCTGAGTTCTGACTTCTTCAAACATTCTTCACCTACAAGGGAGAGTAGAACACAATATTTACAATAAGTCGTCCCTCTTGTCCAATCTAACGTCATAATCCCAGTAACTAGTGATTAGTGAAAAGCGATGGAGATGGAGAAGAGAAAGAAAGAAAGAAAGAGAACTATTAAATATATACAGACTTACAATCACAGATCAGATACCAGGAAAAAGTTCCTTGGTATACTGCAAGCTTGAAATTATCTCCTGTGGTTTTTTTCTTTTTTCTTTTGTGTGTGTGTGGGGGGGGGGATATTTTGGTTTGGCTTGGGTTTTTTTCATTGTTCTGCTTGCCGCCCCCATTTCAACATCCTCCTCTTTCTCGTGCTTAAGACATTTTCTTTTATTACTTTTATTGGTTTATTGACATTCCCAGCCCCCGTCAATTTTCCTACATGCCTTTCCGCTTCGCTATACTTCTTCGGGTTGTAGATTCGATTTTACGATTATCTGCAAGATAAAAATTATGTGTTTCTTCAAACGCTGGCTGCAAGCGTGTTGGGGCAGGAATGTTGAGGTTCGTGACATGCACAGGACGCGAAAGACCAGTGTCCTTAGGTCCATACTTCACATCGCGCTACATTGGTTCTGCAAGAAATGAGGTGTTATGATTTGTCATGCAAGACGTGTGGTGTGTTATGATTGGTTCTGCAACAAGTAATGTCTTATGGTTGGTCCTGCAAGACGTGGGATGTGTTTTAATATGTTTAGCAAAACGTGCGATGTGTGAGGTGTTATGATTGGTCCTGTAATACGTGTGACATTATGATTGGTCCTGCAAGACGTGTGACATATTATGATTCGTCCTGCAAGACATGCGATGTGTTATGATTGGTCCTGCAAGACGTGTGACATATTATGATTGGTCCTACAAGACGTGCGATGTGTTATGATTGGTCCTACAAGATGTGCGATGTGTTACGATTGGTCATACAAGACATGCGATGTGTTATGATTGGTCCTACAAGACATGCGATGTGTTATGATTGGTCATACAAGACGTGTGATGTGTTATGAGCAAGACTGTCAAGGAAAGGCGGGATAAATATCACGGGGCCCTATGCTTTCATCCCTGCATTACTTACCGCATAGACGAAATCCCAGCAAGATGGCAGCACTTTCTTTCCAAAGCAAGCAGTATCATCCGTGCCTTATGCTTCCTGAGAACATGAAACATCTTTCACCCACTGCAGGGATTCATTTTTTACATAACGCGCATATTACCTGTCTGCTTATACTCATTTTTCGAACTTTTTTGTGTTTGACTGGCACGTTTACCGGCAGTAGTGTGCACATTTAGCTGTAGCCTCGCTTCTATTGGAGGTACTGCCGTAGAAACAGCTAAGTTTTCCACAGCTCTGTAATATCCATTTTATTTTTTTTTAATTGTGGGGTTTTTATTTTCTTTGTTTCCCTCATAGTCGATTATACAATCAGTATTGTATTTACATTTTCAGACCCTATTGTTTCGATACACTTTATGTCTGACCCTGCAATCCTTTCAGAAGCGGCTTTTCTCACTCGTGCCATCTGTTTTACTTTTGTGACGCTTTTGAAGCAGACTTTTTACACAGAATGTCTTTCTCTCTTAGTCCGCAATGTCGTCTCATTTTGAACGTCTTTAAATAATTAATTTCCTTCCAAGTATTCATCTACTTCGCCAGATGGTTATTGATAAAGGCTAGGCTATAGACCTGTCGGTTTATCGACCCAACAAAGAATCCACGTTTCAGGCCTCCCAGCATGCTTCACAAACATCCAGACAATTTCAGTTCTCATCCTTCAAAATTCCCTGGCTTGTGGGTGGGACTGGGAGTGGTAGTCTTTAAAGACAGGCGAGACACGACAATATCGTCTAGACTTGTCAGACGAGTCCAGAACTGGTCTCTGTCACTTCAGCAAGCTCTTACAATACATAAATGTAGCATCAAACACAACACTTGTCGGCAGATACATATAACTTCAGAACGTTTAAAAGTTTTCAACATTTAGTTGCCAGAACATTCATAAATCGAGCGTTATACACAGCGCGTATTTTGTGTGCATGGCTTCTATAAACTGAGCTGTTGTACTCTTGCAGTCTGAGACTGCTCTGTTTTACTCTTTGCAGTCTGAGATCACTGTCTCGAAACTTTTTGTCATCTTGCATTTCTTTTGAAATCAAAAGGTCACAATGTGATAGTGCGCTTATACCCTTTAAAACCTTTAAAAGCCAAGCGATGACTACTTGTGTTCCGGTCAATCTTAAAAGTGTGATTGTGTTACGGACCAAGGATGTGATGGTCTGTGGCACAGCATCGCATCCAGTTACACATTAGCGGGTTGACCCTTCCTTTCCAGAGTTGTGTTTACTTGAGAACGGCGCACGGTGAACGTGAATAGAGAGTGAATAGAACGTACCACGTGAAATGCTTTGATGAATCGCGAGTGAACGAGAGCTGAAATCGCCACCGGGAAGGACAGACGAGTGAGAGTTTTTTGTCCCCGAAGCGTGGAGGCGATTGGGCGAAGAATCGCTTACATCTTAACGTCAGGCTTTGGAGGCTGAAATTGTGTGGAACAGTCGATTTTAATTTTGTGGGTCAAAATACCGGACATGTGGTGCGTCTGTTTGAACCACTTTCTTCGTGACCCTGTGCGCAATGGGCCTGTACTCCTGTGTGGGCCATAATACAACGGTGAAAGACTGCAGAGTATCTCTGTGAGCCCCTTTTGAGGGGAGTCATTTCTTCGTGAACGTCGTGGACGTGTCAGTGGTCTCCCCTGATTACCGAGGTTGACAAGTCCCTTTCGGCCAGACGGAATGCAGGGTACGAATTTTTGTCTGTCAGAAAGTAGAGTAAAATAAAGAAGCCGCAGCAAATTTTGCGATGCAATTATCAATTTCCGACGTAGGCATTTATTTGTGGTTTCTCTAGACGTCTCTGCCGTCAACCCAGGCGACGTCTGGACGATGGACAAAGTGGTTACGGAACCCGAGCCGCGTTCCCAACGAACGAACCTTCCTTATCTCCCCTGCGTGTAAGCGATCCGGGGACTATAGCCTGCAGTATCGCATGGGGGTTAAGGTTGATGTATGTTTTATTAAGTGAAATTTTACTCTTGTGTGTGCATTAAGAAGGCAGAACAGACTCACGTGTGACTCTTCTGCAAGATTTACTAAGTGAATTTGACTCTCTGTACGTGCATTAAGATAGAAGAACAGAATACGGTCGAAGCTGAATGATGCCGAAACTTTTTCTGAGTAGAAACTGACTTAAGGTATTTTAAATTAATATTGAAGTAGTATGCACTGAGAACATTGTAGACGGCAGTGGTGAGCTTTTGGGAGAAATATTGAGCGCGATGAAGCCATCGGAAAAACTATTTAGGAGTGATGTCAATGAGGAACTGAGAGAGACAGAAAGAGTGCAAGGGTTCGTTCAGCAAATAGGACGAGTTGTCTTTTGTTAACTGCGACATAAGTGTTGTCTTCGTGTTGTGTACAGTCAGTTTGTGAGTTCATCGAATCGATCACGAGGGTACCCGCGTGCGTATATAGTGTGTTAGTGTGAGTACGCGACAGACCGACACTGGCAGTGTGCGCAAGTGCGCACGTGCGCGAGGGCATACACAAACATATAAATAAAAATAGAGGTAATTACACAATGCGTAGAACATACTACAGGATTCCTGGAAAAGGCTACCTTACACTTGAAAACGATGTAATGTCTAATACCTATATACGTATATACCCGAACTCGCGTGCACATACGTCAAAATGCACCCTCGTGCGGGTGAGGATATGTCAGGCAAGCTCGGTGACCGAGTGCAAGGAGCTTGGAGCTGGCAGCTATGTTGACCTCCAGGTTTTCTGAACAAAATTCTAATTACTGGGAGCGAAGCTTTTCTGGATTTTTTTTTTTTTTTTTTTTTTGCAAATTTTGTGCAAGTTTTTTTCGCGACAAGAATGGAGAACTGGTAAAATGGGAATAAAACAATCGGATTAGCTTTTTTAATTTATTTTTTAAGGCAACGGAAAATGATTAAGAACAGTTCCTCCAATTCAATTTAACGTTTTTCCTGCTGTATCCACCTTGGTATCCCTAAGGGAGAGCTTTTTTTAGGTATGCTATTTGCTAATACTGGGGTCGGTGAAAGTGAAAAGAAACGAAGAAAAAACCACCCGAAAAATAATAAAGACAGAAGGAAAGAGGAAAGGAAGGCAGCCAAACAGAGAGGCGGGCGGGGGGAGAAAAAGACACGGAAAACGGAAGAATAGAAAATAGTCTGAATTGAATTGAAAATGAACTTTTTATTCCACAAAGTTTATACTCATGGAGTGTGGAGAGAGAACATAGCAAGAAAGGTAGTTTCGAGTGCACCAGGCTCTGAGGTAAAGAGCGTGGGCAGCAACACGAAGCAGTCTTACCCGTCAGGCATCTTGCTCGTTAGAGCAATAAATAAGGCACAAAAATACGACACGACCCATACTAAACACGCTCACAGATGTAACTGGAGAAGAATGTTCGAACTCCTTGATCTATCAGGTCAGATATGGCCAAGCAGCTAGAAATAGACATAACAAAGTCCTAACTCCCCCCCCCCCCCTGCAGGCGAGCGCGCTTGCGTACCTACATCTCGAGCAGGGATGGATGTCGGGGCTGATTTATTTCCAGTGTCCAAAGCCTTTGCTTGGACCACGTCCACCTTTAAGTGCCTCAATTATCGCACTTTGCTTCCAAATTTAGCCGAACGTTCTCTCGCCGAAGGAATTCTGTGCGTGTCTAGATTCTTCCTCTGTCCACAGGACCTCGCTTCCGCCGTGTTTACGCTGTGTAATTCTTTCAGTCGCTGATGTCCCTGGACAGCTTTTTCCAGCATCTGCTAGTCAGAATTAGCCTGTTAACGCCTACTGTCTCTGGACAAAGGTGACAGTTTGTGATCAGTGTACAAATAGCTGCCCATATACTTCGGATCTTCGCTGTCACTCCATGCTGTCAGCAGTTATAAAGCTATTGTCACATCTTTTCTGAAGTACTGGTAGATTTGACATCAATAAGTTTACGCTGGATTTACGATTTTCATTATTTTCTCTTCACATTCTTTTTCACGAAACATTATATTCAACATAGAAAAACAAGCCGACATGAAAGTATTGATTTTTTTTCTAATTTTTTTATTTTTACGTAACCACTATTTCTGACAGTTTTGGATCGTTGCAACTCTAGAATCTTTTGTTAACTGCTGTCTGCTTCTGTTTCTGCCGGTTATGGCAGCTCTTGTTACAGAAGTTTAAAGGGGTATTTTTTCTGCACAAAAGGCTGATGTCGCTGTTCGGAAATATCGTTATAAAACATTTGTAAAGCACGACGTTAGAAAGTGATATGCTGCCATTACTCCTAACAGATATCTTTCAAATGTTGACGTAATTTCTCCACCCGCAAGCCGACTTGCATCTAGCCTTGCATGCGAGATAGTGTAGGAGGAGAGGCTACAATTGTAATAGTTTCTTTACAGACGCTGTATTACAAATACTTTATAGGGCTATTCCGAATCATCACATTTTCATGTGCTATTGAAATAATGTTTGATTTAGGACATGCATCTGATGTTTCTTGCCATCATGTAAGTAAGACTAGTAACAGTATATCTTTCCGCTATTTTGTGATATGTAGACATTTCATCTACATTAAGAAACCATAGGTAAGATGTTTGTCAAAGAGTGAAGGAAGCGGACCAACTAGTGTCAGTACAAGTTTGCTTGTTTGTTTTTGTTTGTTTTTTATGCGAATAGAAGTATATTGGGTTTCGGTCAACAACCGTATACAGTTTCTCAGCTATAAATGCAAAACAATCGCTGCCTTCCATCAATTTTGCGTGTGTTATTTATTTATGCTTTATGCTTTAAAGTGTAGGCTGTACTTTTGAGAAGGTCATTGTCCCAGGAGTCTCCATAATATGATTTTATTTTCGATTGACAAGAAACCTTTTTCTAATTTTCTCTTTCCTTCCTTGATGGCTTTTCCTCCGATTGAGAAGTTATCTTTTCTTTGTGCTAATTTATCTAGATCATTTATTAATGACACATAATTCGCCAAACGAACAAAAAGCACCTTGAAATGTCAAGGCATGGCCACTACCATGTCGTGTTTAAAATACAAACTTTTAAGCGGTGTGTGAACAATTCCCAAAGGCACTTGAAGAGATATTTCCTGTAGCGTTGCCGATACTGCATTCGCATTTTTCTCTCTCTCGTGCGCACATACACATAGATACGTGCGCATGTGAATGCTTATGCCTATATATATATATATACTGAAAACACAAAGATAACAATTATTGGTAGAGGGGTTGCATAGGTCAGCTGGTAAAGCTGCGGACTAGCAAATAAAAGGCTGCTGGTTCGAATCCTTGGCGGCCAAGGATTATTTCCTGGAGTTGCACATCGTCCGAACTCCATTCGGCCATCTCCCCGCACATTAAATTGCCTGTACGCACTGGCCGTCTTACTGCCATCAGTCTGGTGGTTCTTTCAGTGCATAGCTTAGTAATGGGACCTCATCCCCCATAGCGCGAAATCACTGCAAGGTGGAAGCACTGTCCTTTTAAATAACCAACCAACCAACCTTAACAATTATGCGCACACCGATGAAAAGAAGAAAAGGAGACAGCAAAGGTGATAAGGATAGATAAGAAAGGGAAGGTTGGGGAAAGGAAAGGATAAGGAAAGGATGAGGACAGGATAAGGAAAGGATAAGGAAAGGAAAGAGAGCAATAACTTAAGAAAGGATGAGGAAGAGTGAAGGCGACATATGACCGAAACAGGACATGAATGAAACGGATGAAGACTAGAAAAGAAAAAGGCAAGGACAGAAAAATGAAAACGAACAGCATGCACTTGCTGCACGGTACATTGGGTTTTAAAACACATCAACCATTTCGCTCTTTAACGGCTGCCTGTAATTGGATGCCAGGAACATCTCGGCTGCCAGGCTTCCTAATTACATTAATGATTTTATTCAGTTTGTTTTAGGATGGAGATTTCACTTCGGTCAGAAGAGCGTCAGAAAATCTTGGTTAACAATTTTATAGAGGCTTTCCGAAAAGACGCAAATTTTTCACAGCCGTCCGTACAACGGAATTTTATAAATGTGTGCTGGAAGAAAGAAAGTTGAAGAGAGCGAAGAAGCAGAGAAAAAAAGAGAGGAGAGAATGATAAAAGAAAAAAAAATTCGAGAAAAACGGATGGAGAGATAAATAGAAGCTGATATAATAATGAGAAAGTAATCTCGGTGCATCACAAAGAAACCATTTCCTAGTGATTGACGTCGGCTTTAATACGTACGTGCACCGTCCGATGCAATTCAATGCACTTTCTTCCTGCAAATGGCCGTCACTGGTGTTTGACTGACGTGTAATTCGGTAAGCCGACCTCCTGCGTTCAGCCAAACCGCGGTTTCACTTGACTGTAGTCATACCTATACCGCCTCCTGGGAGGCAGTGAGAATAAATATCAACTTGACTTCGTGTCCTGCAGGGCATCTTTTGATCATTTCGTGGGCTACATGTCTTGGAAATTACATCCCCGTACAATGTCTGGCGTAACTAATGCTGGATAAGTGATTTCTTTATCCAACAGAAACTTCGAAATTCAAAACTCGAAGGAATGACATACTTGACGATATCAGGTAAAGTAAAATTATTGTTATTGTTATTACTATTGCTATTGCTATTGTTAGTGTTATTGTCCCCGCACTACCGTAGGCATATGTCGTTATTAATCTCAATGACATGTAGCCCTGCAATCAAGTTAACTAAACCAGGTTAGCCTCACCAGACACATAAGACTATCACTGAACTGAACTCAAGCTGATAACCTTAACTGTAGGTTTATATTTATATTTTTTATATTTAAATTCCAGAAGACTAATATGAGTGACAGCGAAAGCATCGTACCAACGCCAGCTATTATTTTTAATCAGATGGCGGTTCTAATTGGATACAGGTGTCATTACAAACCTGGTCAGGAACAGTACAGTTATTTAAGAAACTGGTTCTCAGACTGTAGAAACAGAAGAGCATTCCTCATCAACAAAGAAAGAGTATGTAAGTCCTATACCCAGTCGTAGGCAATAAAATTGCGATCACATGTGGATGCAGCCTTCCTTAGATTGGTGTACCTAGTGCCCACAGAAAAACCATTTGTCACCTGTCTCCTCTGGTTTGGAGGACCATCTTGAGCGGACCGAATTGGTCTTCAGTTCTACTGCGGAAATGGATCGTCTTTGCCGACAAAAACCATTTTCTTTAAGTCACAAGTTAGAGAAGATGAACTACATTATCTGTACTTCTGCAAAATGGTTTCCTTCTAAAATCTGAAAATCTTACATCAACTCCCATAACATTTTAAATCAGAAAATGTTTTAAATGAGCGTAACACAGTACACATTTAGGCTAGACAACCAGAATTAGAAAATGTCTTCCCAAAAACCTCAATAGTCTCCTGAACTGCCACCTCTCCGAAAGGGGCTTCATTTAATTGACCTTAACGTTCTTTCTCTTTCTAAAAAAATTGTTTCTGGTTTCGTTGTGTCCACAAAAGAAAATTAGTTTTTCCTTGAAAATGTCAGGAAGTTTGGATATGTCCTTTTGCACAAAGAGGGAAAAGAAGCACGTGTTTTAAGTTGGGTCGGAAATGGGTCTTGTAAAACACGTTTTTTAAAATTTGATTTTGTCGTGAACACGTTTTTCTCCATTATGTTCTGCTGTTCGCTGTAGCGGGTGACTTTCTCTGGACAAGTAACGCTTTCAACAGCTTGTGCTTTATCCGTGTTTTATTTTTAAAAGTAGTTTCTTCTTGAAACGATGTTTTACAAACCGTGCGCATGTGCAATAAATGTTGAAATAATTTTTTATCACAAAACTTACATAA
The DNA here is from genome assembly GCA_004794575.1 of Lanistes nyassanus. Taxonomy (NCBI): domain Eukaryota; kingdom Metazoa; phylum Mollusca; class Gastropoda; order Architaenioglossa; family Ampullariidae; genus Lanistes; species Lanistes nyassanus. The sequence continues at coordinate 355,455 of SMGT01007231.1, forward strand.
AGTATGTTCCTAAGGAAGGTAGTTTTCCTTTGTTAACAATAAACTGTTGCCTTTTTTCATGCTTGGGCTTTGTGTTTAAGCATAGCATTATAAAACGAGCGAAGACTCAAAATGTAAATAGGGCAGAAAGATAGTAACCATGTCAAACAATAGTACAAACAACCAGATGCATATTTTAAAAAAACCCATAAAATAAAGGCCATGAAGCATGCAGTCTGCCTTCTTTATGCAGCAAGATGTCAGAAAATCAACCTCTTTTCTCAATTTCTGAGCGGGTATCTTTCCTACCCCGTGTATAGACTTGAGCAGACTTTGGGAACTGGAAATATCTGAAACGTAGAGCAAATATAAATGTCTTGTTGCACGTGTCATCTGTTTCTTATTTCTTGTTCTACTATATGCTCCATTTCTTCCACTTACTCTCACTCGGCCACCCGGGGGGGGGGAGGTGGGAGAACGGTTCCTTTTACTGTTTTCAACCGTTATGCATTTCTTATTTAGGTAAAGAAGTTTTTTCCGTCAAGAAGAGATATAACCTCGCCTTTTTTTAATTCCGTAAAATAGCTTATCCTAGTTTATCATGCCTGAATGAAGTTTCACCCCGAGCTGTCTGAGAGAGTTATTTCTCAGATTTTTTTTTTTGCTGGGGGGGGGGGGGAGTTGTATGGAAGACGGAAAGAAAGTTTGAAGAACGGAATCAGCAAATCCTGCAGAAACACGAGAACCTATTCTTCAGCCTTTTCTTGTTCATTTATCGATTACCCTTTAGTGTACATTATAAGACACTCAACACTCGGCTGAATGCACTGCCATGGCAGTTATCCGGTTAACGACGTTACTCAAGTATTCTCAAGCTCGCAACTAAATTTGACTAAATTTGTGGAGTCAGTTATGCGTTGCACGGTTTTTGAATCTTCGACACTAGAGTTCGCACTGATAAGCTATCAGACAGAAGCACTCATATTATCCATTCTCCATTACCTCTGCCTGAAGTACTAACAAGATTAAGATAAGAGCCGCGTAGTGACACAGAGGGTGGGCGGGGGGACAGCAGAGGGCACGGAGAAAGAGAGGAAGGGAGGCAATCGAGTCAGAGCTTGAGCCAGTTGGGGATGAGTGCAGACCGAAGGCGGACGGAGACAAAGTCAGGTCTGGATGGAAAAATATAAATCTGAGCGGAAAGGGGGAAGAAACAATGATGAAATGGAGATGGGAGAGAAACAGAGAGAGAGAGAGATTCTATCCCTCAGGGGAGACCACCGATGTGCCAAAGGGAAACTCCTCTTTGTTCGCGACTTCACTCTTCCCGAGCAAGAGTTGAGGCGAGGTGACAAAAGCTCTAAGGTGAACAGAGTAAGCGCCATTATAGCGACAGGGAGAAGAGAGAAAGACAGCAAGAGAGAGACAGATAGCCAGAGAGACAGAGAGCAAAAGAGACAGAGAGCAAGAGAGACAGAGAGCAAGAGAAACAGAGAAACAGAGAGCAAAAGAGACAGAGAGCAAGAGAGACAGAGAGCAAGAGAGACAGAGAACAAGAGAGTCAGAGAGCATGAGAGAGAGCAATATAGAGAGCAAGAGAAACAGAGAAACAGACAGAGAGACAGAGAGCAAGAGAGACAGAGAGACATAGAGACTGACAGAAGGGAGACAACGACATACGTTGTCCGTGACTGTTCTCTTCTGAACACGCGCGTGCACGAGCACCCTCTACTGATAGCCAAAGCAGAACAATTTCCAATTGTTTTCAGGAAAGATAAACAATGTCAGGAGAGACACTCCACCTACACGTAGGCTCAACACTGGCTATTCTTTCATCTCTTAGTGTCTGAGAAGGAAAAGATACATCGAAAAACCGTCCCAAATTGGTTCAAATCTTTTCGTTCACCTTAGAATTCAAACCTCTAAAATAAATAAACAGAAAGTTAAAGTGATGGCATAAGCAAAATATACAGCACGTAACCTTGAAAAGAACCGATCCGGTGTTTTGCCACCTTATTCAGGAGTTTTATTCTGCATCAACACTGCCGGTGCCAGTCCTAGCTTATTATTTTATTTTACGACATATCCAGTGCTAGCTTCTAATTTCTCAACGATTTCTATGTCTTTGAATCAAATTTTCTAAAGGCCAAGAAATACTGCAGCGGTGGCGAGTTGCAAAGAAGCAGGACAATTACCAATTAGACAAATTACGGCACAAGTCTTCTAAATTTTTGTCTGCAATTTAAGGAGGCGCACATTTGATACAAATTTGCCAGCAATTTTTCAATACTTAATTATTTAAACCTTTGGTGAAAACTGCTATACTGCATTTTAAAAAATTTTAAACAGTTACTGAACGAGCAGTAAGGGTCACCCTGTGACGACATTCGGCCAAGGGAGGCAGCTGATGTAGCTTTTGGGGGCTGGGTGCGTTGGGGGATTAGAGCTTATTCTTGAAACTGGGTGGAGGTGGTGGGGGTGCCCCGTAAATGCTTCAATAGCATTGTCTTTCATACGACCTTGCGTATCCCTTCTTCACGACATTCTCAACGAATATTTGAAATAATGATACTGTATTTGCGTGACGTGAGTGTACACACACTTTAATTTACTGTAACAAGGCGAACCCCCGTAGCATATCTGTAACGCGTCACCAGTACAGAAGGTCGTGAGGTTGGCTCCCATGTTCAGCACGTATGTTTTCTCTGTACGTGGCAGCTATTTATAGGCCTGGTTTCTGTGTTTTCGGTGAGATTTCCTCCCCTTTTCTCTTCCTTCTAAACTCTTCTTCACTATCTCCCCTCTTTCCCCGCGTGATACTGTCTTCGTCGCTAACTTTAAGTGACGTTCAACCAACCAACCAGCCAGCCAGCCAACGCAGCCAACAGACAAAGCAACCATTGTTCTGAACCCTTGTGTGGAAGTCGAATTCATGCTTGTTATACCGCAGCTGAGAATGAAGAATGGATGACCGCACAAATATGCGGACCCCTGCCTCGGTGGCCTGTGTGCGTGTGCGTGGCTCGTGCAGCAGCCGACACTGCGGAGTCATTTAAAACCAGATCAGGGCTCGTAAATCTGTGAATTCGCTCCCTTAGCATTTAATTTCCAGAATTTCCTGTACACGCAGCGACGTGTGCGGGCAGATGTACTCATTTGCTGGGTATTGATGGATGGGTGAATGATGGATGAATGCAGTAGTAGAAAAAGATGGATGCCTTTTCTGTTTCAGTGGAGGGGCGGCGGTGTCTTTTTGCGAGCGGAAGGGGGAGACTGTATTTTATCTGTTTATCGTTCTTCGTTAAGAAAATTGAATCTGCTCGTCTGCCGAAACTTAATACGAACGTGTGTGTGATTACATCAGAATAAATCCACCTGTGAAATCCGATGCATCTCCCGAGCCCATCGCTACGTTTTAATCGACGGCACGCGAAGACTAAACAATTCACAAAAGGTGGGGCCTGCAGTCACACCTCCAGTCAGTCTGTAATTTACCCTGTGAGAATTGTCCTCTCTGATCTGAGTCTCGTTCCCACAGTTTCCACTGTAAGCTGTATTCAAAACAAGTTTTATTCAAGCAGCGTATAAAAGCATTGCAGCTACTTGTATAACGCCTGTTAAAACTGATAGGTTCATTATTCCCAAAATATTTTTACACTTAAAAGCAGGCGTACAATCGTTGGTCGAAACTCACATACTTTACGGTCAGGCTGGAGGCAGCGTGAGGCAGTGTTATCGGACAAAACACACAGTACACACAGTACTATGTAACGTCTTCTGTCATTATATCTTACCCAATGCCATTTCGTTCTGTCAGTAATTTGATTTGATAGAAAGAGATCTCAGCCACACACAAAAAGACACCGACCGTTTTATCATACACACACCCCACCCCGCCGCACCAACTGGGAGAGTGCGTCGTGATGCATACAATGCGTGCTTTGTCTGCTGTTTGGCTTGTCCGGAGAAGTCGGCCCCTGAATCCCTCTATAGAGACCTACTTCGCGAGCCAGTCGAGGGACGGAAGCTTTGTTTCTGAGCTCGCTGTTTTAAAAGAAAACGAGAAGATTACCACGCCACCTTTTTCCGGTACCACAACATACACCAGTTGTCGAGACAGCGGCTCGGTATGGACCGCGAGATCTCCTGAATAGGGTGACGTGCCAGACAACCTGGTGACGGGCCAGACAAGAGCACAGAGGCGAATTTTCATGTGGCATCCGAGTCAGACCGGACGCGGGCAAAGAGCAGTGGAAATCTATTGATAAGAATATGCGCGCACAGCACGAGACATAAAGAGTGTTGACCAGAAATACTCAGGTATCCAGGCGACTCTTTCAATTCCCCTCTACCTTTTTTTTTTTTTGGAAAAAAAAACAAGCATGCCATGCTTGGGAGGAAGACATGGTCTCGACATGTTTTCAGACTTATTGTTGTATTTTCTGCCCAACATGCCACTGGCATGAAGGGCAGTGAGTTGTATTGCTGTTGAATCAAGTTTTTTTTTGTCGCTCTCTTCGTTATCTTGTTTCTTCTCTAACTATATCGTTTTTTTCTCTCTCTCTTCTCCCATTTCCTCCCTATTGTTATGTCAGTGTGTGTATGTGTGGAGTAGCGCGTGCGTTCCTGTGTGTATGCCTATGTGTGCCTATGGGAGTTTATCTGTGTGTACGTGCAGATGTTTTTTCTTTCTTTCCTTCTTTTTCTTTCTCTTTTCATTCTTTCTTCAAACCCTTCATTCCTTCCTCATACATCTCTGTGCCTAAATCTGAAACACACACCCAGCACTTGCTATACTTGTGTCAGATGAACATACCTTTCTTACCAACCAATGTCGTTAGTGTTCATTGCGTCACTGAAATCGCAAAGTACGTGCCGATGTAATAACATGTAGTACTGAACATACCAGTGCTTAAACCACTGCTCAATAATCCTGATTTCACAGTGGCCGCTGTAGACATTGCACAAAGGTGAAGGCTAGATTTAACAGTTCCCGTTCTCCTGTAGCCATGGTGTCAAAGCTTCTGGGGAAAAAAGTCCATCCTTATTGTGGTTGTCTCCAAAGTGGATTTCTTGTAGCGTGCTGACGCAATCACTTTCCCAACTGGCTCCTGCTTAATCAAGCGATTGGTCATAATGATTGCTGGCCCCAGCCCAGCCTGCTGTCCTACAGCTATTTCGTTGCTGCTGGACGTTGTAGAGCGACAAAACTCGGGGCGAGCGGTAAGACTGCCGGAACTTCAATAACTTCCGGTGCGATGGGCGTCAGTGTCATGCCGGTTCCATGCATGCCCCTAAAGACAGACTCGTGTCTGCAGCTGAAAGAGATGAACTCCTTGGAGGCGACGTGAAAAGAATTCAATCAAGTAGATTTTATTATTTGAACCTTTTCCCGTTTTTGTTTTCTTTCTTTCTCTCTTCCTTTTATTCCCCGTTGCTGCTGGTTGCAACATTTATAAAGTTCGTATGAAGACCATCGTGCTTGTTTCCAAGGTCTTTTTATTGTTTCTGATTGGCTATGTATTTGTGTTTGCGTCTGTCTGTGTGTTTGTGTCTGTGCATCCGTGTTTCTGTATGTTTGTCCCATTTGTGCGTCTGTCAGCGACTGCCTTTCAGTCTGCAGAAGAGGAAACTAAATGTATCTGCGTGTTTACTTAGAAACTATTGTGTTTTATAAGTCGTCAACATTTTTTCTCATACAGAACTATGTATGTTTTCAGAAACAACCCTCACACCATTAAAGAAAAGCCCCAGGCAATCTAAAGATCGTTATTTAAGTAAAACTTTGAGCTGTCCTGTCTGTGGTGTAGCTACTCAAGAGAGACCATGAACTTAAAGTATTCAGCAGCAGTCTGGCAGCTTCTGTACATGATACAATCAAGCATGATTGGCGACCGAAAGTCTCCGTCATACATTTTTCAAATAGATGTTACCGTAGCGGGCCCAAATCTTACCAACCCCTAGGCCTCTTTCTTTTCAAAAGTTTGAATTCTTGTTTAGTGCAACAGACTATCATTTTCAAAGGTTTGCATTCTTGTTTGATCAGGGTCGTTCACTCCACCATTTTCGAAAATTCTCATTCTTCTTTGAACATGGCCGCCTTTTAAAAATTCCGACACACATGCCATATCGTTTTTAAACGGGCTCGAGATCAGGAGAGATAGCAGAGAACAGCTGACAGGGATGTCGTGACAAGATGATATTTAAGCGAGGCATCCTCGCTTCAGACAAGAAACAAAGAACATCCTATGTTCACTGTCATTTTTTTCTTTGGCCATACATCTCGCCATTGACTGTCTCAATCTCTTCTGAACACAAAATAAAAATCACGAAAAATAAACATTAAATGAAACAGAAAATAGGCTAAGCATCTTGCCCTCGCAGTCGCTACAGGGAACGAACATCATACAACACCTCACAAGTGTACAATTCCTGAAGGAGGAAGCGAAAATAAACAGTTAATGCATCAACATACAAACGATAGGTATAGAAAAATCAAAAAAGAAAACACACTAACTTTAAAAAAAAACAAATTTGAGCTATATTATCCATGTTACTTGATATCCCGCAAATAATTCGTGTTCACAATAATTTATGATCTTTGTTTTGTAGTCTCCCCAGTGGTTTGAACACTAAGAAACTAAGCTACACTTTGAGTCTTTCATTCTTTCGTATTGTTGTTGTTGTTGCTGCTGCTGCTGCTGCTGCTGCTGCTGCTGCTGCTGCTGCTGCTGCTGCTGCTGATGATGATGATGATGATGATGATGATGATGATGATGATGCAGGAGGAGTAAGAAATGCGACATGAATCACTTCAAAAAGTATCTTCGTCTAACAGTATGCTACACAAAGAGACGAATCCGTGCGTTAGAAGACGATTTTGGAATGTTTGCGCTCGCTTTCAACTATTCCTTCCACGCACAGCCCCAAGGGAGCGTCAAGACAAGTTTTTTTTTTGAAAAAACCTGGCAGTCCCTGCGCGTCTAGTTCTAGAGCCATCTTGTCCCTTGGGCCTTTAGACAGAATGTTCAGACAATTAAATAATCTCGCCGGGAAACAAACGAACCAGTTTCGTAACCACTGCAATGTCTGCTGGTGAAGATCAATATTTAATTTCCTGATTATCCTTAACATAACGACTGCGGTACCTTCGCTGTCCAGCCTGATTTAAAGATTTCTGTGATCAGGTAGCCGTCTGGTGGACATGCGCAGAACCTGAAATTTACTTCCCAACCTGAGCCCAGTTCGATCCTGGCCTTAGTTGAGATAGGTCAAAATAGATTCGTATTAACTCAGTTCCCCTCAGTACCCTCCCTCCACCTCACTCTCTCTCTCTCTGATTCCCTCTCGCTATCGTGCTTCCCACTTGCCTTTGTAATTCATTATCGCGCCATGTATTTGTATTTGTATTCCTACTTTGCGCCTAGCCAGGGATCGACATATAAGCTGACTTGTTGCCTGGCCCTCCCTTTGGCTGTATCAGTGTTTCGTACTTCGTTACAGAAACAAACGTTTGTTTAAAAAAGAACTCAATTCCTCTCTCTCCGCCAGGACTGTGTCGAAAGGTCTGCAGTGACTTCCGTTATGTTAGGGTTTAAAGACAATCGGAGTCGTGTCAACGTTTCGATCCTTTTATTTGTGACACTTGCACCAAATGAACGTAACTGCCCTTAGATGACTCTCTTGGCTGTGAGGCAAATGGCGGTTACCTTCTGGGTCATGGCCTAACGGTCGTCTTGGCTTTTCAGCCTGGCCTTTGTGTATGTTTTGGGTTTTTTTCCCCTCCGATGCTTTGATTAACCCACAGCGCGCCCGTCTCCTGGGTTCATGAAGAACACTGGGAAGGGTCGTGCACGGACGGTTTAGAATGAAAGCATTGGCAGCAGGAACAACAACTGCTGCTGCACCTGCTATTTCTGTTGCTGCTGCTGCAACACGCTAAGGAAAACAACACCCCCCCCCCAAAACAAAAAACAAAAAAAAACAAAAACAAAAAACAATTCAACAATTTCTGTAGTTCCATAATTCGCGTTTTTTTAAAGATGCTAATAAACCTTCCGGCAATTCTTACGGGTGTAACGAAATTGAGACCTGGCGTGTAAAAATAGCATTGTTCACGCAGTTTAAACTAGAGGGTCATTGAGTTCAGGGAAGTAAATTTCGTGCTCTCCCAGAGAACAATATGTGCTGGAGAAGGGGGTAGTTAACCCACCTCCCAGGTCCAAGAGTCAAGGACAGCAGACGACAGCAGTGCGACAACTGATCACGAATGTATTAGTAATGTCCGGTCGCTGGCCTTGGAAACTCGTGATGCTGTTTACAAGAATAGACCATGTGATGTAGAGGGCGTTGGAGTAGGGGGGAATAAGAATAGGGGGACATGCGAGAATCAGGGAGATTCAGACGGAGATTAGACCAAGAGAGAGAGAAGGATACAGACGGAAGAAGCGTGTTCGGGCTTACGCCCAGCCCTTAGGGCTTATGCTTGCTTGGTCATAGGACTTAGAAAGTTTTGACCATGAAGGCCCAAGGCAGGAGTTAGCAGGCAGAAGACGGAGGGGCACAAAGGAGGATGGGCCACAGGGCTATCTTCTATATGCGCCTCCGCTGCAGCTGTACAAAGGAGCTATACTCTGGAAGAAGCCACTGCCTTTAGCGGCCAGGCAAAAGTTAGAGAATAGAGAAGAGCAGGCTTCAGTCTGTGTCACTAATAGGGTATACAGTAGTGAGAGAGAAGAGGTCCTATAATAGCCACTAGACTATGGAACAGGTTGCATGAGAACCCGGCAACCACCTGCAACGGTAGATGTTCAACAAATAAAGTTTGGGACGCGCACTCCCCTAGTCTGAGCGTCTGTTCGATTGAATGAGTCCAAGGAAAAGTGTTACACAGGGCAGCTGATCACGTTCAGTTTTTATAACGAGACCCTCCACTTTCCACACCACTCCTCCTCTTCTGAGTGTCCGGCAGACACGCTTCCCGCCTTGAGTTTTACGTGGAAGAAACTAACTGGCTCAGACAGCTTCTTTAGCGATAACTCGTTACGACTTGACAACATAACTAAACGCCTTGCCGGCTGCAATTTCCATCCTTATTCTCTAGCACTAGAGGAAGAACCTGGGTCCGAAAAATGACTGTTTGGGTTGACGTTAGGTGTCCTAATTTCGGATTTCTAGCGTAAGATGAAACTAGGAGAATGTTTGTTATATGTGATGAATACTTCCTTAACACTCCTAATCAGTTGTAGACGAGATCAGCGGCCAACGAACATGAGAAAAAAATAATAAATATTTCTGATGGGACAGCTCTAACAGTCTGACTACCACAGGGTCACAGCACTACGTTTGTGTAGATGCCCGTTAACTTTATCTCCCCTCCATCATCTTTCTGCGGAAGAATGTCTAAGATTAACAGCGCATGCGCTGGATTACTTTCTTTACGTTACGATCTGTTCCCTCCTCTTCCACTCATCCCGCACTCACCCAACCAACAAAGCTTTCCCTTCTTCCTCGGCTCGTCCTTCAAGAAAGGAAATAAATCTAGGTTTGGCAATGTCGGATTCGGCCCGGACAGGTCGGAGGTTGAAAGGGCGGCCGGGCAGCAACCGCCGTTAAAGCCAGTCTAGAATGGGGTATCGCGGAAAGCCAGGAGATATATTTCGCTACAGCACGAAGAAGGCGTGCCACGCAAGGTGGAACGCCTTTTCACGATGTATTGGGTCTACTGACACACTACCTTCCTTCCTAGTGGTCGCTCCAGCGGCGGTTCGTAACTCACCGAGGTCATCAGGCCGACCTCCTTCTGTGTCCGTGGCTGTGGCTGCTTGGCTATTTTCTTGTTTGTTTTCCTATCGTTGTCATCATCTTTATGGTCGTGACAGCAGTAAAAACGCATCGAAACTCTTACCAGTAGAAGTGTAACAGCGGTTGTTATGAATCGTCGTCTTTGTAATAACCACTAAAACAATAGTAGTAACAGAAGCGTAAGTGACAGTCAGGGGCTGATTGGGGATGGGGGGGGCAAAAAAGGTCCATGCCTTCCCCATCCACCCACCCCCAGCAGAGAGCGAGAGAGAAAGAGAGAGAGGTGGACGTTATATTATGGCTTTGTGTCGGCAATTAGAAACGTCCAAGTTACATTCGAACAATGCTGCCGCTCAGGTGTATACTGACTTTTATCGTTTCTGTCCACCCACCCCACCCCCACCCGCAAGTAAACCATGATCTGCTCCTGACAATGATTCAGTAACAGTAGCGGTAATCGCATTAGAGAGTACCAATTACCATCAGGCGCACCGTTTACTTCCCTAGATGGTTAACTTGACACAACGTGTGGGGTTTTCCCCCCCCCCCCAAACACCACACTCGTTTGTAATGCGCTAATGACGTCAATGCTTTAAATGCACCTTTTGGGGGTCATGCTTGCACCTGGTCTCATCTGTCGCGTTTTTTATTTCAGTTCTGGGCAGGAACACGACAAAAAAGGTTAGGTCTAGCTGGTTGGTGGAGAGAAGCAGTCGGCAAATACTATCTTCCCGTTAGCTCTAGCATCGATCTCTACCTCCAACAGCCTCTCCTGCACCTGGCCCCTGAACACGTTCACCAAATGTAGGTTCCACGTGACTTCAGATAAAAAGTGTTTTCCTGCATACCTTCTCATCACCAAATTGAATCAGAGTGCCTTGAAATAGCCTGCAGCACTGGAGATAACATGCGAGGGATTGCTGACAATTGGCCACACGATTCGCGAGGTCGAGAAAAAAGGCAACTCTGCACACTTGGAGTGCTGTTCTGCAGGG